>JAKELH010000914.1:0-21848 GCA_021525015.1 Lactarius pseudohatsudake
ACCTAGGATCTTCGCCGTCGACGCGTTTGATCTTCGGTATCAGAGAAGGGCAATAAATTCCGAATCCGAAAGCGACTCGATGAAATAGGGCAGGCCAGATCTCGTGGGTTTGAATGCCGTCCAGATTTATCTCTTTCTTCCCCTTCTCGGGACGAGCGGCTGGATTCGACGATCTTTATTCACGTTTCAGAGGAAATAATCACCTTATCTCTTCACTGCGTTTTACTTTGGAATCCTGGCCAACCTCTCGCGTTTCGTCTCGCCCAAGATGGGGACAGGAATGTGAGCGTCGAGAGCGTATAAAAGTAGGCGTCCAAGGTCTCGAGTTCAGCAGTGCCCAGCGGTTCTCCTACGGTTCTCCAACTTCATTCTCATTGCTAGTCTTGCTTTCCATCATGCTTTCCCGTTTCTCTGCCTTGCTCATCTACGTCGTCGCCGGTCTGGTCATCTCCGCGGCCGCGACACCTATGGGACCGCCACCTGACTACAATGACGAACCGAAGTCCCGCCCGGCCCCGTACTACCCTCATTCTTACTCCCCTCATCACAAGTACCAAGAGAAACCTTATTCCAAGCCTTATGATCACACGTACAAGGCGTACGCTCTCCGCGAGGATAAGCCGTACTATCCCAAGCCTTACTCTGAGGAGAAGAAGCAGTATCCTGAGGAGAAGAAGTACGAAGACAAGAAGTACCCTGAGGAGAAGAAGTATCCCGAGGAGAAGAAGTACGAGGAGAAGAAGTACCCCGAGGAGAAGAAGTACCCTGAGGAGAAAGAAGTACGAAGAGAAGTACCTGGGGAGAAGAAGTACCTGGGAGAGAGAAGAGAGACTGAGAAAGAAGTACGAAGAGAAGAAGTATCCTGAGGAGAAGAAGTACCCCGAGGCGAAGAAGTACGAGGAGAAGAAGTACCCCGAGGAGAAAGTACCCTGAGGAGAAGAAGTACGAAGAGAAGAAGAATCCTGAGGAGAAGAAGTACCCCGAGGCGAAGAAGTACGAGAGAAGAAGTACCCCGAGGAGAAGAAGTATCCTGAGGAGAAGAAGTACGAAGACAAGAAGTACCCTGAGGAGAAGAAGTATCCCGAGGAGAAGAAGTACGAAGAGAAGAAGTATCCTGAGGAGAAGAAGTACCCTGAGGAGAGAAGTACGAGGAGAAGAAGTACCCCGAGGAGAAGAAGTACGAGGAGAAGAAGTATCCTGAGGAGAAGAAGTACGAAGACAGGAAGTACCCTCAGGAGAAGCCGTCTCAGCCTTACCCCGAAAACAAGGTGTACCCCAACAAGTCAAGCGACGACAAAGGAAAGGACCGCAAGTCGGACGAACGACAAGGACCACAAGCTGGACGACTACAAGAATCGCATGTCGGACGGCGACAAGGATCACAAGTCGGACAACGACAAGGATCACAAGTTGGACAACGACAAGGATCACAAGTTGGACAACGACAAGGATCACAAGTCGGACAACGACAAGGATCACAAGTCGGACAACGACAAGGATCGCAAGTCGGACAACGACAAGGATCGCAAGTCGGACGGCGACAATGACCGCAAGTCGGACTACGACGACGAGGACCACCAGTCGGACTACGACGACAGGGACCACCAGTCTGGCGAGTGCGCAGTGGAACACCAGAAATGCTGCAACTCGGTCGACGTAAGACATGATCAGCTCAGTCAATATGTCGCTAACTGCCTTTTTAGGTCTCGGAAGCAGAGACTTGGGTCTATTCTCATTCCTCCCGTGTCGGAGATGATTACCGGCAATACCCATACAAACTGCTCCCCTTATTCTTACTACTGGTGGAAAATCCTGCACCGCGCAAACCGTGTGCTGCAAGAACGCAAGTTTGTGCGTATTATTATTCTCTTCTTTCTGTCCTTTGCTGAATAACTCGACGACGCTAGTATGGCCTCCTTGCCGTTGGCTGCACGAACTTCAATCTCTAATCGGGTTTCCTACTTCACACTCTGTACTTCGTGATGAGGACAATTCTCTCTATTCATTGCCACTCTTTTGTACACACGCGCGCGCCTTTGTAACGCAGTTGTTCCTATCGTATCATACTTTTCTACAAATCTAATTCGTCATAATCTTCTACCCGGTCTCAGGCTGGCGCTTTGGGATTTAGATTTCGCTTGGAGTCTGAATATCCGAATCGTCATTTTGATGTGAGATATCCGATTGGACTGACACACAACTCTGGATCGAACATGCAGGTGTCGGGCAGCCCGGGGTCAAGTGGCGGGCGCATCCTTCGTGGACCCGTATCGTCTTCCGACTGAAGATGTGTATCCACTCGTGTATAAACACGCTTTTGTGTGGCGAATTACGGCTATGGTATCGTAAGAATTGTTCCCTATCGACCCCAGTCTATGACTTCCTAGCCCAACATCCGTACATGCACCGGTCCACTGACACATTCTTGCATACACTCCACTATACTCTAGAAACCATTCGTACCCCACCCGAACGTTGCAGCGCACAGTCGGCGTTGCCAGTGCCTCAATCCCCAGTGCGTACCCCAGAAGTTTAGCACAGTACCAGCAGCGTCACTCCTTGCGCACGGGCACGTCGCACGGGTTTCAAGTTCGCGGCGGTGCGGCCTCGTCCACTAGCCGGGGGTGCAGTGTCTACACGCCCTCAGCGGATTCTTCATTATACGCGTTACGGTAACGTGTACGGTCCTTCTTTCATCACGTCCCGCCTGCAGCTTCAAACTCAGTTTCACCACCCTGTATATGACCTAGTCGCTCGGCAGATATAGCTGTGAGCACGTGTTCGAGCACATTTCGCAGACCCCGAGCACGGCTCAAGGCACGACTCGTGCGCGGCGCGGGCGAACGAGGCATTGTGGCGGTGGCATCAGGGGCTGCCCACCCGCGGTGCCAAGCGACGGCTGCCGTTCCGATGTTTTGTGAGTGGCATGACGGCTGCGAGACCCGCGAGCACCGTAGTAAAGTGGTGAACTGTTTCGACACAGTCAAGCACGTGATGTTCTGCTGCTGCCGGCCCGGGTAAGGGGGATTGGCGCGAAAAAAACGTACACGATGTATCGTGCTCACATCGACCTCGCCGTGCGCGTGGCGCTCGAGGATCGACCCGCTATCAAGCCCGGGACCTTAGGTCGAGGGTGCCGCCGTAATTGCAGAAGCATGTGGGGATAGGCCAAGGGATGGGCGATTCAGCACGCTGGCGCCAGTAATAGGTGCTGTGACTCGGCGTATGGAGAAGTTCGGGGATCGGCGTCGACCGGAGTGGTGTGGTCTGCTTCTAATGTCACGACGGACTGCGACTCGGGCGACTCCTTGCAATCTCCCAGTGATCCGACCTTTCTGCCGCCACGGGTGGCACACAGTGGATGTCACAGACCATCAGGAAAAACCTCCCGCGCTAGCGAGAGATAATTTGAGATAATTTCCATATTGGGCAAGAATTATTGACATCTTAGTGACAGCTAGCGTTCGCTAGTCTCAATTATCTCAAATTATCTCAAATTAGCAAAGTAGGTTTTTCCTGATGACCTTGTTACAGACCCCCGTTGAACACCTCTTCTCATCTCCTCTTTGGGTTCTCCCCTTCTCACCTGTCGTCTCCATCCTCATACTCGTCGGTCGTCGCTTCCGACATCATCACCGCCTCTCAAGTGCTGCAGCTTTGCCTCCTTCTTTCTCCCTCGTCTAGGCACCCTTGTCGCTCCCACCGGTCATTAGTACAGGCGGGTCATAGCCGAGACGACATGTGCTAGGTGGCGAACGCGGTTCCCCGGCCACCCAGCTTGATGCCACTCGACGTCCCTCAACAGTCTCGCCGCTCACATCCTGGGCCCAAAAACCGCGGGTGAGAGCGCTACCTTCTCTCGGCGTCTTCTGTCACCCCCCTCTGTTCTCGCGTGTCGCAGATCGCCTTCGTTGTTCTGACCCTCTCGCTAGCCACCTCTGCCCCTCATTCCCGGCACTCACTCATCACGCTCGCCTTGCGCCCGCGCACTTACCTCTCCCGCCGTGGCTCCTCCGCCTCCCCCCTCGACGTCCCACACCCTCAGCTTACCCAGTCCTGTCGTGCCCACTCTCCTGAGGGTCGCCCGCATCCCTATCCCTCACTTGTGTATGCGTCTCGGCGCCACTCACGCTCCACAATCGGCTCATCCCTCGCTCGTTCGTCGCACTGCGTCCCTACGCCGTTCTTTCCGCGCTTTCGCAAATAGTGCAGAAAAGGTAGATCCTCCCGCTTCTGCGTCCCCCCTTTGCGCGCAAACGGGCAGAGTTCGCCCCTCCCCTTTGGGTATAGAGGGGGAGGTGCTTTCAGCGCCCCCGTTACGCGCCCCGCCCGTCCGCATGCTACTTCACGCCGCTGTCATCCCGCTTGCGCGCCGTACCCCACTGCCCACCCCACTTTTGCGCCTTCCGAGTGACTTAGACAAAGAGATCTTGTAATTTATTAGCTAAATTCTTGAATAAATCTTTTGCTAGTCAAAAAAAAGGACGGTTGCTGACTTACTATAAAAGTACTAATGTCTGAGTTTAAATGCCAGTCGGCGGGAGTAGTAGAGTACCCCGCCTCACGGCGACTTTTTGGCACCTTTCCTTTCTGGGGGCATGATTCTCTTAATTCTCTCATGGCGATTCATCTTGTTCACGCTGACGACTTCACTGTGTTTCACTTTGGAATCTTGGCTAACGTCTCGTGTTTCATAGCGCCAAAGATGGGGAAAGGAATTTGAACGTCAAAACGTATAAAAGTGGGCGTTCAACCGCTCCAGTTCATCAGTGCCCAGCGGTTCTCCTACTGTTCGTTCGCCAACCTCTCATTGCTAGTCTTGCTTTCCATCATGCTGTCCCGTTTCTCTGCCTTGCTCGTCTACGTTGTCGCCGGTCTGGTCATCTCCGCGGCGGCGAAACCTATGGGACAGCCAGCTGACTACAACGACGAACCGAAGTCCCACCCCCCTGGCGCCTACGGCGCTCAATCTTACTCGCCTCATCACAAGTACCCTCAAGATAAGCCTTACTCCAAGCCTTATGATCACACGTACAAGGCGTACGCTCTCGGCGAGGATAAGCCGTATTCTAAGCCATATCCTGAGGAGAAGAAGTTATCCCGAGAAGAAGTACCCTAGGGACAATAAGCCTCACTCTGAAGACAAGAAGTATCCCGATCCGTCGAGCGACGACAAGGGAAAGACTCGCAAGTCGAACGACTACAAGAATCGCAAGTCAGACGGCAAGGATCGCAAGTCTGGCCAGTGTGCAGTGGAAGACCAGCACTGCTGCGACTCGATCGATAGCGTAAGACACGATCAGCTCTATCAATATGTTGCTGATTTACTTCTTTAGGTCAAGCACGCAAGGGGTATTTTATCCATGATAGATATTACCGGCAATACCCATACAAATTGCTCCCCTTACGTATCTTATTTGGCTGGTGGAAAGGCCTGCACCGCGCAAACCGTGTGCTGCGACAATGCCGAGTTGTGCGTATATTATTCTCCCTCTTCCGTCCTTTTGCTGAACAACTCGACCAACACCAGTATGGCGCCATTGCCGTTGGCTGCACGAACATCAATCTCTGATCCTACTTCACACTCTCTGTGCTTCGTGATGAGGACAATTCTCTCTATTCATTGCCACTCTTTTGTACGCGCGCGCGCGCCTTTGTAACGCGAGTGTTCCTATCGTACCATACTTTTCTACAAATATAATTCGTCATAATCTTCTATTTCAGATTTAGATTTCGCTTGGAGTTTGAATCGTCGTTTAGACATGAGGGTTAATATCTTCAGTTGGATTCATGCACAACTCTGGTTCGTGCGCGCAGGCACGGGTGTACCCTCGGTGTGATCTGTATCGTTGTCTGATTAGTATATTTGTGAGTCGCTTTCGCGCGGGATAGCACTCATAACTTATTACAGAATAAGGGCGAAATCGAGAATTGGGTGGTCCATTCCAGTCTGAGCCGCGAGCTCTGGGTGGGTCGTATCATATTCATGGCTCTCTGGAACTAGTAGAGGGGCGCACAACGACCAGTCCAGGTAGTCGTACACATACTCAGACTACCGTCTGGGCTTCAAGGTGGGGACATTGGGAACGTCCTTTCAATATTCTTACCACTCCTTGTGCATTGACATGCTCTGCGTGTGGGAGCGCATTTGAGCACGCAACGCTTGACGCAACGTGCGCGGCGTCGGAGGTATATATACGAAAGGAGGGGGGAAGAGTGACGAAAAAAGCGAATGCAACGGAGATAGTGAACCCATGTTGCTTGAGGTACCACTTTGCGCTCCGCATCGCTCATGCGCTACAGTTGCAGCTGAAACTCTGCTGCGGGGGCGGACTCGAGTGTGATGGCGAGCGTAAGATCCGCACGCACATAGTAGAGCGTCGCACAGGCGTCGTCGATGACGTGCAGCACAACCGTCGGGCATTGCCGTGACGTTCTGCTGTTCGAGGCTGCGCAGGGCATGCTCGTGTGCGGGTCAGCGCCCCGTGTTTGGGACAGAGGAAGGGATGATGTAGTGGCCCGGAAACGCGTGCCAGTGGTGTTGCCCTTGTGCGAGCCGCTCGAGGGTTGGTCCACCAGGCCCGGGAGCTTGGGCCGAGAGTACCGCCTCGCTGAGGGGCGCAGAAGCGCGCGGGGATGGCTGTTCCGGCACACCAGTGCCGGAAGTGGCGCGCTCGGAAGAAGCTCGGAAAGCTCACACTAAGTGTCACTGGCAGGACGGACTGCGACGACTACGCTTACGACCTCCCAGTGACCTGCACCCACCCTTTCCACCGCCACGGGTGGTTCCCATGGTTCCGTGGTTGCACTGACTCTTATAAGACCTCTTGCGCAGTGACTTCGCGACTTCGCTTGACGACAGGGGAGTGGTGAGGCCCTCTCTGGGTGTGGTCCTACGCACATTACAGGAGGTGGAAGCGGACAGTCAAGTGGAACATCACTCGGCCATTTATAATCCCTGATGCGCCAGGCGAGGCCGTCCTCGTGAAAAACCTGCCAGTGCCTATCTCGACTTCCCGGTTGGCAGTTGGTGTCTGCTTGTGCGATGCCCGTTCCTCGCACTCGCCTCTCCCACGCCGCAGCTGACCTCTGTGCCCTTGCTCCTTCGCCTTGCTTGTTATCGTCCATCGGACCCTTAGGATACGCTGCAGCTCTTTGAGACCTCACAACATATCGTGCCCTCACTCCCATCCCAGCCTCTCGCACACCGTAACTTGGCTTGTCGCCTGCTCGCCGCTAACTCGAACTCACCTCTTTTCCTAGCTCACATAGTTCGATGCTCGTGCTCGCTTCGTAAGCTAGAGTTGGACTTCGTTGCTCGCACTTTTCGCACTCCTTTCCTCTGCTTCTTCTTCACTCTTGTCGACACTCCCTTCCTCCCGCCTTTCACTTACAGCTTACCTTAGCTTCAACGGTCTTGTCCTGTGCTCTAGCTTACACTCGGCTTCATCTCTGCCCCCCCTCACCCTCGCCTCTCCACTGCCTCCTCACTCTCGTTGCTAGGTCCTTCGCTCACTACTTGGTCCTTTGCCCCCCCTGCAGCTTGGCTATCATCGCCCGCTAGCCCTCTCCTTGCCCCCCCGCATCATCTTACTTGTCGCTCGTCGTCATCGCCTCCTGAATGCGGCACCTTCGCTTCCCCGTTTGGCGCTCCATGCCTTCAACCCCGGCTATCGCGTCCCTCTCATCTCTATCGCATCTACCGGAGGCTAGTGCTGACTAGTTTGGAAGGAAGCGGGTATGAGGGCATTCAGTGGAGTGAGGCGGACGACGACCTGATGGTCGTGAGTTACGAATGCGAGCTCTGACCAACACTTGGTCGAAACGGTGTAGGAGTGGAGTTCGGGGGCGAAGGTGTGACCCGATAAACGCCGCGAGCGCCGAATGCGGTTCTGACGATTAACGATCGTAGGTGTCGAATGCGACGTCGACTAGTACCAGGTAGTGCTGGTGGATGGGTGACGTAGAAAATGTCTGGGACCTGACACCGGAACACACTTGAAAAGCTAGAACTATTGCCGTTCTACGGACGAGGCGGCACGTGACTCTTCTCACGTGCACTTATCACCAAAGAGCGTACTTTTTCCCCGAAGTTTTTCCCGCCCACCGCGCTCGGTAATTGACATAGTGATGCTTACCTGGCCCTACGTCGAATTTCCCCGGGGAACCGCTCGCGACGACCTCGCCTCGATTCTATTACTGTACGAGAGCTACCTGGCAACAGATTCTAATGGCGTGACTGGATCTCGATCAACTTGAACTAGAATACTGACTGGAATGTTGACAATAAAATATGGCGTGCGCTAGTCGCGCCAGTCGCGCCATACTTTCACCTTGCTTTACTGTGTTTCACTTTGGAATCTTGGCTGACGTCTCGTGTTTCGTTGCGCCCAAATGGGTACAGGAATCCGAACGTCGAGAGCGTATAAAAGTAGGCGTTCAACCGCTCCGGTTCATCAGTCCCCAGCGGTTCTCCTGCAACGGTTCTCCCACTTTCTTCTCATTGCTAGTCTTGCTTTCCATCATGCTTTCGCGTTTTTCTGCTTTGCTCGTCTACGTCATCGCCGGTCTGGTCATCGCCGCGGCCGCGGTACCTATGGGGCCGCAACCTGACTACTATGACGAACCGAAGTCCCGCCACCCGGGCAAATACTACCCTCACTCTTACTCGCCTCATCACAAGTACTCTCAGGACAGACCTTATTCCAAGCCTTATGACCACAAGTACAGGGCGTACGCTCTCGGCGAGGATAAGCCGTATCCTAACCCTGAGGAGAACAAGCAGTATCCTGAGGCGAACCAGCCGTATCCCGCCAGCGAGGAGAAGAAGTACCCCGAAGAGAAGCCGTATCCTACACCTTCCCCCGAGGACGTGAAGTACTTCGAGGAGAAGCCTCAGCCTTACCCTGAAGATAAGAAGTATCCCGACCCGTCGAGCGACATGGGAAAGGATCCCAAGTCTGACGAATACAAGGATCCCAAGTCTAACGATATGGATCACAAGTCCGACGACAATAAGGGGAAGGACTTCAAGTCTGACGAACATAAGTCGGACGACGACAAGGCGAAGGACGTCAAGTCGGATGACAATAAGGATCATAAGTCGGACGACGACAAGGCGAAGGAGGTCAAGCCAAACGACAACAAGGACTACAAGTCGGACGACGACAAGGCGAAGGACGTCAAGTCGGATGACAATAAGGACCACAAGTCAGACGACGACAAGGCGAAGGAGGTCAAGCCGAACGACAACAAGGACTACAAGTCGGACGACAACCAGGATCACAAGTCGGACAACGGCCAGGACCACAAGTCGGACAACGACAAGGGGCAGGACTTCAAGTCGGACGTCAACAATGACCACAAGCCAGACGACAATAAGGATCACAAGTCGGACAACGACAAGGGCAAGAACTACGTGCCAAACGACGCCAAGGACCACAAGTCGGAGGGCGACAAGGACCGCAAGGCGGACTACGACGGGAAGGATCACAAGTCGTACGACAACAAGGATTACAAGCCGTACGGCGACAAGGACCACAAATCGTACGACATGTCCGGCGGCAATCCCACTGATGTATTCAAGAACACTCTTGCCACTACCGGCGTTGTCCCAGATATCGCCGGCGTCACTCCAAACCTCGGCATCTAATTGGGTCTCCTACTTCGCTCTCTCTGTGTTTCGTGATAATTCTCTATTCATTCCCACTCTTTTGTTACATGTACACGCCCCTTTGTGACCCGGTTGTTCCTGTCGGCGTAACATACTACTGTACCACTTCTACAAATATAATTCGTTGTAATGATCGTCTACCTGGCGCTGGAGTCTGAATCGTCGTTTCACGCGAGGGCTATTAGACTCTTACACAACTACACGTGGAGGTGCTGAGTGTACCCTCAATATCGTCGTTCGACTGGTATGGGGTATTTGTGTGCCTCCTTCGCATGGAATGGCGTTCGTAACTCACTGAAATCGAGAATTGGACTACTCCGTCATGCTCACTAGTGGGTAACTGTCCATTTGAGTTTGACTTCTGCCAGTGGGTGTGAGTCGTGGCTCTTCGGAACTAGTACAGACCCACGACTTGTACCCTGGAGAGTCACACTCACTTAGACTATCGTCTATAGGCTTCAAATTGGAGGATGATCCCTCTTTTCGATATTCTTCCATTCGTTGTGCGTCGACACCAAGGTCGACACGCCCTGACGGGCTGTCTTGCGACTCATGAGCGTTTTCCGATAATTAGTGCACTGTCAGATTTGTTACTTCGACTAAGGATATGCAATAGCTATGCTACAATGATTGCGGTTTGCGTGGCACACAAACTCAAGAGACTACGTCGTGAGTATCGTAAATATATCGTGGTATCTTCTGAGTCATCAGAAAGGGTATGGCCGAGGGTCGCATAAGGCGAGTAGCGTGCGCTTGATCTCTTCGATTTCTCCCCGGACTTTGACGAGACGGCCCTTGTTGTATTCGTGCGCTGCCACCTGCTCTGGCGAAGCGACGGCACGCCGCGCAGTATGACGCACGCGCACGCGGTACTTTTGTTCGATCCGGATATGGTAAGCGAGCTGAAGGAGCGCGTTTAAGTATGCAACATCAGAAGAAAGGAGGTATTATATGCGTACCTTGAGACGCAGGGCGATATCCTCAAACTTGGCCACGAACTGCGAGATGCGTTCGTGGACGTTGCCCCTGTACGCGGCGTCCGGGTCTTCGCGTACACGCTGTGCAAGAAGCGCAAGGCGTGACAGGTTCCTGTATCCATGCGTGGTCAGCCAAAAAAAAACAATAAACGAAGGGAGGAGGGCGCCTACCGTTGGAGAGAGGTAGTGAACTCGTGTTGCTTGAGGTACCACTTGCGCTCCGCGTCGCTCATGTGCTGCAGGTGCAGCTGGAACTCTGCCGGGAGCGGCTGCCCGCCCTCGGTATTAAGCGAGGGCTGGCGTACCAGGGGCCACGTGCGCGTGATGACGGGCACGAGATCCGAGAGCGCGTGGTAGAGCATCGCAAGGTCGTCGTCGAGGACGCTCAGCGCGACACCGTCGGGCATCACGGTGATGTTCTGCCATTCGCGGGCGATTTTGCGCATGGACTGTTCGTGTGCGGGGTCAGCGTTCCGTGCACGAAGCGGATTGCGGGTGGCGCGGAGATACGTACGCTACGGATCATGCTTACGTGGCTCTCGCCGTGCGCGAGCAGCTCGACGATCGGGCTACTGTCGAGCGGGCCCGGGAGCTTGGACTGGGGGTGCCGCCGCTCGCTGAGAAATGCGGAAGTGTGCGGGGATGGGCGCTCCGATGCGCCGGTGATGGGCATGCCGTGACCCGTAGGCGTGTGGAGAAGCTCGGGGATCGGCGTCAGCGGGAGATCGCTTAATGGTGGTGCGGTAGACGGGCCGCTCCCAATTGTCCCAATGGAGTGCGACGACTCGCTTGCGACCTCCCAATGATCCGCTCTTTCTACAGCCACGGGTTGTTCCCAGAGTCGGGCAGGTGTCTGTCGAACGTCTGGTGTGGGAGCTCGGTTCGACGAGGGGACGCGGGGAGGTACGGATAGAGACAGGTTTTGCATGCCAAGCCCTTCAAGAGAGAGGTCGAGTGTGAGCGCCATCCTGTCCTGGTGTATATTCGCGACCCATTTCCCTTCGAAATTACCTGAGCGTCTTACGGGTGGGTTCGTGGGTTCCTATAGGTGTCCGTTAGTTAGGGTAACAATGTTCGGGAAACGAATGTATACCTCTGTGGGATCGAAACAGGGCTGCGTCGCCAAGTTATACCGTAATTCGTGACCGTCTAGTTCAATGGCTATGGGCATTGATGGTACTGGAGCTGCAATAACGCGATCGGTGTATAGATCTGAGGCTGAATCGACCACGCTCCCCCGGCGACTGACGGGGTGAACGTCAGCTATTGTAAGTCCGTCATGACCCAGGGTGACGACAGTGGCGGGATGGATGAGACATTCCTCAGGACCAAGGAGGTCTGAATCTGCAGTATATGCCCTACTTCCTTGGGAGAATGCGTTACCATGCAGAAGAGGACCATTAGTAGGGGACTCTGCGTCCAGCTGCTCTTCGAGGTCTAGTTGAACATCGCGCGCGGGATGAGAGTGCGGGACCACAGTCTGGGTGCTGCGCTCCGATGCAGTGTAAGCGGGAGAACTGGGAAGTGAGGGCAGAGGACCGAGGGCACTAGGCCGCGAGATATCCGAACATCCACCGTCAGACGTGGGCGACTGAACGAGTGGAGAACCCGAATCGGAACCAAATAGGATTTGCTCAGGGATAGTGTTCAGCCTCACTTTGCGAGAAAGCGATGGCGGATTGGGCGAGGACGAAAGAGGCGGGATCGTATTGGAAGGGTTTGAGGTGTCTTCGGGGCCCAGTGGGGGGGTGTAAAACGTGTCGTGGGTGTCGCTTCCAGGGCTCTGAGAACGCTGCAGCATAGAAGCAGGAGTCGGAGTGAAGGGGCTTTTCAGAGCCTCAACGGACGTCTCTGGAACTGGCGCCGAGGATTCGCCGCGCTGAAGTTCGGGATGAAAGGGCGAGGGTGAGGCCGTCATTAGTGTCTGCACCACGACCAGGGGCGTCAGGGTGGTTGCTGGTCGCCGATGCGCGCCAAATGGTGACTTTGGAGATGGGTACAAGTGACCGTGATCTCGGAGATGCGCTCCACCACGGGAATGCTCGGGGGTTCCTGGGAAGTTATGGCGTAGGGAAACCGGATCGTTGCAACTACAGGGATGGACATCGAGAACACATCCATGGGCATCGATTGCCCGTCCAGACAGAATGGGTGTCCCAGAGCTCGGGTCGATACCTAGGTTCAAGGTCATAGAAGTTCCGGCAGAGTCTTTCATCAAGATCGACGCTCCGCCTGGTACAGGAACCTGAAAGGTGCCGACGCCTTGGTCTTCGTCCCGGTGGCGATAGGCTTCTTCGTTTGAAAATGACCTGGGGTCAGCATCTGGTTGACCCAGAGTAGCAACGTCGATGCTGAGGGGCCTCAGAAGAGCGGAGGTGCTAGCGTCTTGTTGGTCGTGATACATAATGTTGATTAATGGTAATATAGGATTCGTATCTGCAGTCGTGACGAAGGAACACAATTGTAAGAGGGCGGCGGAGCAGTATGGTGTAAAACACACCTAGTAGTGATTGCAGTTGGTCGTAGAGAGGAGCAAGCAGAAATAGAGGAACTTAAGAGAGAGGAAGGTAGGACAGTTGTGAGGTCGATCCACGACGCCACAAGCCGGGAAACACAGGAAGAGAGGCTGTGGAAGCCAGTGAAAGCAACTCCGGTACTTATACGAGCCAGCGACACTCCGAGCCGTCGCCAAGAAGGCGCTACTGCATGAAAATAGAACAATAGAGTCAACTTCCAGCTGGCACAAGAACAAGGATGTTGCCATCAGCATTCTCGTTGAAAGTCATCAATAACAACCGAAAGGAAGCCTATGTACGTGTATGGGTCCTTGTGTTTTTGTTGTTCTTGACAATAAGACCGGGCACGTGCCACGGGACCGAGACGCGTCCCCGTTGTTTGGTCTAAGCCAAACAAAGTTTGTATTCGCGGCTGACTTACACCGCTCTTTCAGGTTCTCCCATCATCAACTCGCCATGTTACCCTTCATTCTTGCCTTTATTATTGCTATTGGCATACCGTTTCTGCCTTCTAGCTTGCACAGAGCCCTCTACCTCCCAAGGTTCAATTTTCTATCAGCAACTTATGCGCCTGAGCGAGCATTTGTCCCTTCTTCAGAAAGACCCTTGCTACTAGACAACAGCTACTCGAGAGACAGTAGTGATTCCGGCGAGTCTTCGCAATACTTGGCCTTTCCACTCCCAACTACGAAGCCGACTCGGATGTGCTTGCCTACATGTCGTTCACAGAAAAGCTAGGGTTGAATTATCCTCAAACATCTATCTGGTTGATTATATGCGCCCAACTTCTGTACCAGCTTGTAGAAGCTATGGTGGTTATGGCTCTCTCATTTCTCTTCGCCGCTACCTTTCTCTCTCGCCGCTCTCTCTCTACGCTCATTGAACGCTTCTGTACTGCACTCTTTATCTGCTGGCATTATACTCCGAAAGCCGCCCTTTCCTCCTTCCTCCAGGACGTCCTCATTTGTGTCCACAAGTATTGGATGGACAACAGCGTTACCTCGGACCCAGCTCCAACAACGGCGGCCAATATCTCCCAGCGCGTCCCACTCAGAATTTTAGCCGACAGCATACTTAGTACCTCAGAAGGCCTCGATCTCATCGCATCGAAAGAGGCTAATTTCTGGTTTGAAAATTCTTCTAGCGTCGCGTTGATCACTCCCCCTCGCTCTCGGGAAACCTCGGCTCCTCCAGAGCCCGCTTTGGTACCGCTTGGGCAACCCGCCTACCCTCTTTCCGCCAGCAAAACGGACACACGTTTTGAACCCACTCTTCCTGCACATGGACCTAGCACGGACGCTTGTTCGCGCCCTCTTGCCAGTGCTACAGAGCTCTCCAAGCACGCACGATCTTCGGATGTCCTTAGAACTCCTGTTGAACGCCACCTTTTTCACCCTACGGCGTCATCTATCGTTACAAAGGCCGCAAAGAGCTCTAATTACACAGGTGTCAGCCTCCCTAATTCAGATTTATCGGGCACCGATGAGGTCGCAGCATCTCTAAACCGTGGCTCCACGCCGTCATTCGTTACTATTTCAATGCGAGATTTGTATAACGCGAACAAATCAGTTTCCACTCCAATCCCTCTTTCTGCGCCTCTTGCCGAAGACCATGAGACCAAACCCCCTGATGCGATATCCGACCCCTCCCTCGATCACGGCTCCATTACGAACAACAATAGCACCACCTCCAATCCAGAACCCGACGAAAGCCAAGCCAATGGACTTCGTTCGTCCTCGTCAGAAAGATCCTACAGCGGACGCAGGCGATACAAGTCGGACGGTATCCAAGTTCGCTCCGCGCGGTGTCACCTCGGGGACTCTGCTGCGCCACCTGACCCGGCAAAGGTAGACGGAACCTGTGCGTTTTGGAAGAGCCCCATGCAGCATGACGAAGATGGAGGTGGAGTATTTGAGAAGCAGGTTCTCGCGCCTGGATTCCTCCCCGGGAGCTCGTCACTCGAACGACCAGAGCCAGACCGTGCCGTAGCCGCGGGCAGCGTTGGTTCCGCTGATGTTGCTCTCGCAGGGATGGTTTTAACGCCTGAGGGTAAAATGATGGTGCCCGCGAGCCAGAGGGCCGACGGAAGGTACGTCGCCCACTTTCATTTTTTTCTGCCCTGATTCTAACGCGGCGGTCTTTGCAGCATGCGCAAGGAGATTAAAGTCCGCCCAGGCCATTTCTTGAGAGAACCCCTTGCCGAAAAATACCGCCCACCGGCAGCGCGTGTGAGGACGTTAACATGGGAGCCTCGCTTGCGTGAGTATTTGGCGACCCCTCCCTCATTGCCGCATACTCCATTCACGCCGAAGAGCGTGCATCAGCGATTCTTTGGGCGTCAGTGCGACTCTCCTGCTTCCCTAACCAACAACTGGCGTCGGTCAAACTGGAGCTTGACCGACGTGGAAACGTCACTGGCAAAAGGGAATGACCCTTTTACGCCGCCGCCACCACCTCCACCTCCAGTAGAGAAGGTGAGTTCATCCCCGATTGAATCGACCTATGAGTTTAACACATCCCCGAAGTTACCGGCTCCAAAGTTTTTAACACCCTCGCAGACGGAGACTATTGTCTCTCCGATGTCCACGCAGGCATCGGCCCCGGTCGACAACCAAAGCTCTCTCGTCCAGCTGGGGGACCAGCTTTTATCTCATCCTTCTGAACTCGAGTATGCCGAGAGAGTGACAGGACCTGTCCCCGATGACAGCACTGAACAAGCCGAGTCAAGCAAACCTGCACGTGCAATCGGGGACAAGGTGAATTCTGCTGCATCATTCAAGGTGGAAGAGGAAAGTCGCCTTCCCTTACGTGATATCACAACTTCCTTGCCTGTCCTGGAAGCCGTCGATCGACCGAATCTTCCTTCCACGCCGACCGTCCTGGCTTCGATGACGGCGCTACAAGTCGCGAACGTCATCCAGCGAGAGCTCGAGGCGCCGAGTCGGACCCCCGTTATAGAATCCCGAGAAACCCCCTTTCCAAGTCCATACCGCAAGCGGAAGCCATCCGGAGAGCCCAACACCCAATGCGCGGTCAAGTCGGCCGTGCTTTCGCCAAGCGCGTCTCCAACGCCTGCACCCCACCGCCGCCCGCGTACCCGCCGCTCCGCCCCGCATCTCGGAAAGAGCGCTAGCAATAAGTGGCAGGTAAAGACACAGACGCCGGAGGGCTCGGCAAAACGTCGGCGCATGCGAACGGCGAGCGCGCTCGGCGTGGAGAACGTCGCCATCGCTGTGACTGCGGCGGTTGACCGCAACGGGCAGATCGTCCTCCCTGCTGGGACAGGTTGGAAGGGTCGTTCTATGACGGCGTCCCAACTGCCAGTGCCCCAGCGCCAGAGGCAACAGACGCTGCCGTCGGGCGCTACCACACATGCGTAAAGTATATCACAACTTGAATAT
This sequence comes from Lactarius pseudohatsudake, assembly GCA_021525015.1. NCBI lineage: Eukaryota > Fungi > Basidiomycota > Agaricomycetes > Russulales > Russulaceae > Lactarius > Lactarius pseudohatsudake. Next base: position 16,568 of record JAKELH010000914.1, read on the forward strand.
TTCTCTCGTTTTGTAACAAATGATACAACTGGACTATAAATAAATGTGATACGTTTCGCGCACTCAAGGGGACGGGCGTAGCCGTGGGAATTCTTTGCCATGATAGTCACTGCACTGACAGGTAGCTTTGAGAATATCTGATATCTGACTCGATGGGCTATCAATGCATCCGAGTCAATCTCGTAGCTTAATCCCTACGACTTACGATGCTCACTCGTTCTTCCGCTAGAGCCCTCCTCAGAAACCGGTATGTTCTGTTCTTCGGTGTCTGCTCCGGGGACGCGCAGCAGTGGTTTTTATATCTAATGCGCACCTAGGGTTCCAACCAATAACGATAAACTCCCAGGGGATGTCCTCTTGGAGATATTCGATGCTTACCGACAACTCCATGAATACCAACCCGATTATGAAAAGCTCTGGAACAGCAGAGATGGGTGGTTCAAGCTCGCACATGTGTGCAGAAATTGGCGACATATTGTGCTTTTGTCGCCCTCCCGTTTACAGGTGCACCTGCTGTTTAATCCACGCAGGTCTCCGACGGATCCCGTGTTGAGAAGACTCCCCCTCTTTCCGATTTTGGTCGACTATCGCACTGGTCCATGGACGGACAAGGAAGAACGTCTCGCACTTGCCGCTATCAAGCACCGTAGTCGTGTGCGTGGAATTGTTGTTCAAAGACCATGTTTCGCCAAACTCCTCAAGGCGCTGGGGCGCCCATTTCCCAAGCTGGAAAGGCTCGAAATTTCTCCCCCTTACATTCATCATGTATTGGTTCTACCCACCACGTTTCTTTCGGGGTCCGCCCCGTCTCTGCGACGGCTCACGTTGCGGGGAGTTTTTGTGCCGGAATGCTTATCCCTGCTATTATCATCCGCAACGGGCCTCGTCGAACTCTCTTTGACTCTCGTGATTGCGTACGGCGCACTGCCAGAAGCTTCGCTCATTGCGAATTTGCAGCGCATGTCTTGCCTACGTCGCCTCGAGTTGAAGGCGATTACTGGGGAAACCCCCAACTTGAACATAATCCCGTACCCCCCACCACCTCCTGCTTGCGCAGGAGTACTATCGAAGCTCACGGATCTCATCCTTGTGGGATATGACTCATACTTGCAGGTGCTCGTGGGTAGTTTGGCTGCCCCATCCCTACAACATCTCGACGTTGAAATCCAAGAGCTTCCGGGCCATACCTCCTTTGTTCCACATCTCTGCAAGCTCATCCGTGACGCAAGATGTCAATTTATTGCAGTTCGCTTATATTTCTCAGATCAGACGTTTGGTTTTTATGCCGAGACGTGTCCCAAATCCGGCCATGCTCGACCTTTCAGAATAGTTATTCCTCAGCCTGTCTCGTGGGAGGAGATTGGCACCATGCTCTCTGAGCCATTGTCCACAGTAGAGGAACTCGTCGTGGACTGGCAACCGTCACGGTTCCCCCAACACATGGACCACGTCCAATGGCGTGGATTTTTCAATCATATCCGGCGAGTGAAGACGGTTCAGGTGTCATCCCAGGTGGCGCTCAATGTCGCGCGTTCCTTCCAGCTGGGCGGCCAGGACCCCGCCCTAGATCTCTTTCCCGCCCTGGAACAAGTCGAGGTGCCTTTGACTCACTATCTCCCACCAATCGTATCAGAGGACCCTATCAAGGACTCTATCCTTGATGCCTTCGAGCCATTCGTTGCTGCACGGAAACAGGTGGGACGCCCCGTAAGGTTATCATTGCCAAGAGGAGTCCTTCTTGGAGCGCGTTCATCTAGTCTTGACCGTGAATGGGTGTGGCAGAATAGACATCTTGCAGATATGGAGACGTTAGATATACGATACGAAGTATGAATATCTTACCCCAGTGCCTGCGCGCACTAACGATGCAGAAACTGATGAGAGGAAGGTTAAAATAGCTACAGCTATTAGAACTGTACAGTAGATAAATTTTATGCTCTGCTTCCGCAGGGCGACGGTATAACGAATCCGCAGAGACTGGTACAACGAGGGTGATCCCAGGAGGCCGATCCGAAGATCCGAGGGGATAACACTTCGAAGAACGTTTGCAACTCAAACTTGAACTCAAAATGCATGGAACGACATGAACGAATTGAAACGAAACATATTCAACAAGACAGTGAAGTTCCACAACCTACTTTGTATTCTGTCATCAATTGTCAGAAATAAAAAACAATACATGACTTGAAACTAGAACACAGGATTTGGTCATCCCTTCTTTCACTCGTACCACCACCATCTCCTACTAGAAAGTTGGAGGCCATTTGAGCTCTTCTCATTTCTATTGTCACATTGTGCATTCACATTCTCATATACGTTTCTGTTTTCCAGTCATCAAATGTGTGTGATATGAGCAAATCGCCTTATGCTGAGATCTCATAATACAGTAATTTCCTGAGATATAGGACACATCCAGCGACACCTATTTTTAGTCAACAACCAAAGTTCTCTCATCCAGCTGGGGGACCAGCTTTTATCTCGTCCTTCTGAACTCGAGTGTGCCGAGTCAAGCAAATCTGCGCGTGATCGGGGACAAGGTGAATTCTGCTGCCTCGCCTTCCCTTACGTGATATTACGACTTCCTTGCCCGTCCTGGAGGCAGTCGATCGGCCGAATCATCCTTCCACGCCGACCGTCCTGGCTTCGATGACGGCGCTACAAGTCGCGAACGCATTCCAGCGAGATCTCGAGGCACCGAGTCGAACCCCCGTTATGGAATCCCGAGAATCCCCCCTTCCGAGTCCATACCGCAAGCGGAAGCCATCCGGAGAGCCCAACACCCAATGCGCGGTCAAGTCGGCGGCCGTGCTTTCGCCAAGCGAATCTCCGACGCTGCACCCCACCGCCGCCCGCGTACCGCCCGCTCCGCCCCGCATCTCGGAAAGAGCGCTGGCAAGTAAAGACAGACGCCGGAGGGCTCGGCAAAGCGTCGGCGCATGCGGACGGCGAGCGCGCTCGGCGTGGAGAACGTCGCCATCGCTGTGGCTGCGGCGGTTGGCCGCAAGGGCAGATCGTCCTCCCTGCTGGGACAGGTTGGAAGGGTCGTTCTATGACTGCGTCCCAACTGCCAGTGCCCCAGCGCCAGAGGCAACAGACGCTGCCGTCAGGCGCTACCACACACGCGTAAAGTATTATATCATGCACCATTCTTCCTACATCACAATTTGAATATTTCTCTCGTTTTGTAACGAATGATACGACTGGACTATAAATAAATGTGATACGTATCGCGTACTGTACAGGTGTGCATAATGGTATTCGAAGATGAATAGCTCAACAGTCATCAAGGACATCACGGTAACTTACAAACAAATGGAATCCCCTAGCATGATGCCCCTGGTAGGGCGCGAACGGCAATCATGGTAAATCCACCTTTTCTCCTGGAGCACCACCGTCTCTCACGGGAATGCACGCGCCACAGAATAACGAAATAACCCCAAAATGCTCATCAAAGTGTTGCGCTATCAGCAGCCACGGTATAATATATTACGGCCAATCCCGGAACGATATCTGTCATATGGATGCAGAACAATGGAAAATAGAGTTGGAACGCTCACTCGCTCCCCATCCAGGGAAAGTTTTTTTGTTTGTTTGCAGACGGCGTACTGTAGCTAGTTCGAGCGCGATCAGTTGAGGTGCTCCTCGAGCAGCGCGCCCATGCGTCGCGGGAATGTAGGCGGGTCCGCCCATTTGCCGGGGTGGCCAAACTCGACAGAGTCGACGAGGGAGAGCACGCCGGGGGTGAGGAGCGCGTCGGCATCGGCATCGGGTTCCCTGTTCCCGTTCCCGCCGTCGGCGTCCGTCGTCAGGTGGTGCAGAACGATGGTCTCGATGGGGAAGCCGAGGTCCGCGCGGCGCTTGAGGAAGCGCAGGAGGGCCTTCTCGCCATTCGCGCCGTCGTTGCCACTTCCACCACAGCGAAAGAGATGCAATACGCGGAGCGCGGGGAGGTGCGGTGCGGAGGTGTCGTCGGCGCTCGCGAGCGCGGTGATGATGATCAACGGGGCGGAGGACGTACAGGCGGAGGACGCGGACGGCGGGCATGCGGCGGAAGAAGCCGCCCCAGGAGCCGCGGAAGAAACGGTTCCAGTGGTAGGGGTGCACGCTGGTGAGCGTGAGGTGCGTGAGGTGGGAAAGGTCGACGCGGACGGAGGACGCGAGGAACAACCCGTCGCTCGTGCCGTCGTCCCAGCCCCAGCCGCCGCCGCCGCCGATGCAGCTGCCGTCGACGCAGGGCGCCGTGCCGCCGCAGACTGATTCGATCGCGGCGCGGTGCACGCGCACGCTGAAAGCGTCTCGCGGTTGTGGAGGCCGTGGAAGATGATGTTGTTGCGCGCGGGCTTGTCGGGCGAGTAGTGCGTCGCCTCGAGACATAGCTCCGTGATCGTGTGGAAGAGCGCGGTCGAGCGGTGGCAGGGCGTGTACAGTTCCTCGACGGCGTATTTTGTGGGATCCAGCAGGAGCACGAACTCGGGGCTGTCGAGGGTGGGAGGACGAGGTGCTCGAAGAGCTTGACGTCCCGAGCACGTTGTCGTAGACGCGGCCCTGGAACCAATGGAACTCCTTGAGCCTGTCCAGCGTGACGACGGGTCTTCTGCGCGGGTCGAAGGTGTGCGGCACCGAATCCAAGAGCGCGAGGTACTCCAGGTTTGGCGCGGCGGCGAGGCAGTGGAGAAGCTCGTCGAGGTCGACGACCCTGTCCGCCAGAGTCAGCGACCGGATGGAGGGCGAGAGGTGGGTCTGGAGCGGGAGCGCCCTTTTGAAGGTGAGTTCGGTGAGGAATTCCGACTCGTCGAAGAAACTCAGAGGACCGTCGACGCGTGTCGTCGGGGAACCCATACTCGATCATCATGATCGAGAAATGCTCGAGCGCGGGCATCACGAGGTCGCACGCGGCGAGGGAGCGATAAAAATCGTAAACGCGGTCGCCGTTGACGTCCACGTGCAGGCGCCGGATGCGCGAGGCGTGGTGCGCGAAGGCGGCCTGGAACCCCTTGATGCCCTCCTGGTGCATGTAGACCGGGAAGGAGACGTCGAGCTTCATGCGCTGCGACCGCTCCATGAAACACTGGACGGCGCAGAAATGGTCGTCTTGACGGATGGTGGTCCAGAGCTCGGGCGTGCCTAGCGCGACATCCCTCCATCGCTGACACACGTGCGAAGCTGGGACGACGCAGGCCCACCTCCGAGGATGCGAAGATGTGGGCGAGCTCGGGCGGAAGACGTTTGAAAGGTCGTAGATGACTTCTCAGAATGCTGACCCCACGCAAGACATCGGATA
>JAKELH010000915.1:0-21833 GCA_021525015.1 Lactarius pseudohatsudake
TGAGCGTGGGAAGCCCCACTACGCGCCTGAAGAAATGTTTGCGCTCGCCGCGGGCCACTCCGACCGACACCGCATTGACCGCGCCATCAACGAGCTGCATGACGTATCCGTAAAAGCTGAGTTGCACCGCTACCGATCTTACGTGCAAGAGGCTGAGCGTCTCGAACAGCGCCTCCATCACCTGGTGCAGGCGCTCGGCGAGACCAAAGGCGAGGTCGCCTGCAGCAAGTTCCGCCTCGAGATGGCGGATGTTATGGACCGCATCGACAAGAAGCAGAGTGGGTGGATGGGGGGTATCGGACCGACTCGGCGCCGTGGGCATTGCAGCTGAAAAGGGGGTGATGTTGTGTTTGCGGTTGTGGACACTTACGAGTCGGTTGTGACTCCCTTGTAAGCAGTAATCGGTCACGGACTTATCGTATTGTATCAGCCATTGAGTATCACATGAAGGATACCATGACTCATTCCTAGGATTGGTGTAGTAGGGTTCGAGCTACTTACGCGATTCGGCTCGCTGTTTCATGAGGCACTTTAAAGTGACCTCCTCATGTGTATAAATAACATCACGGAAAGACCAAGGATCCTCATCTCAGTCTTCTTCCTTTGTCACTATCCTGTCTCCCTTTGTTGTGACTTGTGTCCTTCTTGTTTGTCTGCTCGCTCGCCTGTCTCTTGTGGAGCAGGTCGTACTTCGTCGCCGTCGCCTAGTGGACTTCGCCCTAGAGCCCCCCGTGATCACGTGTCTACAAGAGGCCGTGTATCTATTTATAGAACCCCTGACATACGCTAAGTTGTGATCGCCCTCTCGATAGTCCAAGTCGGACTTAGCGCAGTGACAGCGTTACACGTGGCGTGACTGATGGTTCACTTTCCCACGCCACAGATTGAGCCTCCGCCAGACTCGGGCAAGTCAATTCAGGTGTTTGAACGTCACGCTTTTCAGTCAGATAGACAGACCTGACCATGCTGGTGCTCTACGCTCTAGTATGAGAGTAGCTGCCGTCTCTCGCTGCGTTTCCAGCCTGCTGACGACGCCTGTTCTTGGTTCTCCAGTTCATGAGTGGCTGCGGCGCCTCACTGCGTTTCATGCCTGCTGACGATGCCTGTCCTTGGCTCTCCAGGTACCGTGACGGTATAGCAAACTGACATCCATTGCAGGGCTTCCCACTGCCACACAACCGCAGAAGAGCCATGGAAGAGTGGCTTGTCATACAGGCTGTCAGATTCTTCGTCGCCAAATGTGCCGGATAATGATCCTGGTTGAATAACCACGAGTCAGGCATCGACTCTTTTGATAACGTCGGTTTTGCAAGGCCGTGGCACGACGCCTCCATGACCATGGCGGCCGTACACCGGCCTCTGACATCACCACCCTGGTGACCATAACCTTGTAAGTCCCTTGAACCTGCCGCCCTGCTCTTTTCACTGACACCGTGACACGATACCACTGTACTGACGCTACCACCGACGTCCACCGCCGCACGTGGACTCCAAACCAGGCTCCTACCACCACCACCACCACCACCACTGCCTGGGGCTGTCCCGTGCACCTATCAAAACGACAACACAACCGCGGTGCGTGCACGGCAACGACAACGCCGCTGCAGGGACTGCGCAGCAGCGGCTGTGCGACTCACCAACAGTGCTACAGTGGCGCAACAACATGTCAGCGACAACCGCAATGAAGACCACGACTGTGACCGTGACACCTGGGTTGTCGCAGCAACGATGACAGCAATGATGGAGCAGTGGCAGGGATGGCGGTGGCATAGGCAGTGGGGACAGGGGCAGTGGTGGGGGATGGCGGCAGGAATAGCGAGGGCGGCGATGGCGATGCAGACAGTGGTGACGCGGACGGATGTGGATGACGACGAGGATGCGGACAACCACAACACGGATGTGGACGGCGGCACGGAGGGTGATGATGCGGATGCGGGTGGGGGTGCGGATGGTGGGGATCGAGGTGCGGACAGCGGGGATGCGGACGGCAGCAGGGGGCATGTTTTATCCTACAGAATAAAGGGTTTTTTTGGTGTATTTTAAAACTTGATGAATTTCTTGGTAACTCTGCTTATACCAGGTTTAGCCCAACCCCTTTTCCATTTTACTTGCTATGCTTTACATACTTATGATTTACTTGGGTTTTTGTTCATGCTTACTGACTGTTTCACTAAGTAGAAATAAGCAACTTAAACCAAACTTAAATGGCTTTGCAGGCTTATCCATGAAATAAGCAAACTAAGCATTACAGTGCTACAGTCTGCGCCACATACACCACAGCAGAATGGGCGCGCTGAGCGCTTCATGCGTACTATAATGGACAAAGCTCAGGCTATGCGCCTTGATGCTTGTTTACCCCAGAGTTGGTGGGAATTTGCAGTCCAACACACTGCACATTGTTACAATAGAACCCCCATAAGTCGCCTGCAATGGCAGACTCCTTACAAACTATTACACAATGAAGTCCCTGATATATCCCATCTTAGAGTATTTGGGTGTGGTGCTTATGTGCATATTCCAGAAGCTCGCCGGGTGAATAAACTTTCTCCCAAGAGCGAGCTGATGATCTACCTTGGTAGAGGGGCTGGAATGAAGGCTGATGTCTTCATGCGCACACCAAATACCTTGTTCTACTCAGACAAGGCACTCTTCGATGAAGCTCTGTTCCCTAGATGTCCTAAGGACAATTCTAGACGTGAGCCCCGTGGTGTAACTCAGTTAGATGAAACAGTTCCTGATGAGCTGTCTAAAGACGATACCACTCCTGGTGATGATGACAACCTACCACCTGAGCCTCCTATCAAAAAAGGGAGAAGCGCTCCCCAGCCGGCCGCTGGACCCCCTCTTAGTAGTCATACTAGAGGAATTGGATTGCTGCTACCTCCACCTTTACCCCCGCATCCAGTACCTGGTCCTAGTGAACCTAGGAGATCGGGGCGTATAAGGAAACCAGTTACTCATCCTGATAATGTCTATGGAGATAGGCCTCCTACTACGATTATTCGAGACATTGCACGGACTCACACATGGCGACAGTTGACACAGCCACAGCAGGGTAGCTCCCAGCAGCGTCCACGTCCGGAACAGATGGCCTCAGGTGATAATCCTGACCCAGCCGATTCTGATTCTTCCAGTGCGCAGAGTGATAATCTGCATGATTCAGACGAAGTAGATCAGCAACTTCTGATCCGCCTAGCTCAGGAAGGGGGAGTCAAATTTCTAGATCTCCTGCTTGCCAAAGCAGTTTCACCATTGGATCTAGAGTCACCTGATACCTCTAATATTCGCGAATGGACCTATCGGGACATTCTTAACATGCCAAGTGAACCCCAGGAGGAGTGGCATAATGCGTGCAAAGAAGAGCTTGCCTCTCTTCGCAAACGCAGTGTCTATGATCTTGTTAACCCGCCGAAAGGCAGAAGGGTGATCAAGAATAGATGGGTATTCGACTTAAAGTCGCATGGCCGAAAGAAAGCCAGGCTAGTCGCCAATAGTGTTCGTCACGGGTAACCCTCAGTAAAAAAGGAAGTCACTGAAAAGTCAGCTAAAAGTCAGCTAAAAGTCATCGACTTTCAGTTGACTGACGTCCTATTTTTTTGACTTTGAAAGTCACCCAAAAGTCACCCAAAAGTCACTCAAAAGTCAGCTAAAAGTCATTGTTGACTGACATCTGACTTTGAAAGTCACTCAAAGGTCACTCAAAAGTCACTCAAAAGTCAGCTAAAAGTCATTGACTTTTACTTGACTGATGTCTGACTTTGAAAGTCACCCAAAAGTCACTCAAAGTCACTCAAAAGTCAGCTAAAAGTCATTGACTTTCACTTGACTGACATCCTACTTTAGTGACTTTGAAAGTCAGGCAAAAGTCAGGCAAAAGTCAACAAAAGTCAATGACTTTTAGCTGACTTTTTGTTGACTGAGATCCTATTTTTTTGACTTTGAATTGACTACAGAAGTCAAGTGCCAGTCATCAAAAAGTCAATAAAAAGTCAAATTGACTTTTCATTGACTTCCTTAGTCACAGTCACACCAAAATTGTCACAAATAATAATAATAATAATAATAATAATAGCATTTATCAAATACAGGGGGGGCTAGTACTAATGGTGGGTGTAGCCAATGCTCAGGCGCGACTGATGTGGTAGCCGTGGTTGGGGTGGCAATGGCTGGGTCGGTGGCGCAGCTGGGGCGGCGCGGTTGGGGAGGCGCGGTTGGGGCGGCGCGGCTGGAGTGGCGAGGTTGGGGTGGCGAGGTCGAGTGGCGCGGTCGGGGTGGTGCAGCGGCGTCGGGGGTAATGCGGTCGAGGTGGCGGCGTTGAGGCGGGGAGGGGGCGCTGTGGTGGTTGGCGACCTGGTTAGGGTGGCGAGTGGGGCGGCCTGCGATGAAATAAGAAAAACATGAAAAAAACAAAAAGGAAAACTTATCTAAGTAGGCACGGTTGGGGTGGCGGCATTGAGGTGGGGAGGGCGCCGTGGCGGTTGGCGACGTGGTTAGGATGGGTGGCCTGCGATGAAATAAGAAATACATAAATAAATAAAGAAGGAATACATATCTTAAGCCCACTCCGGCGACGGTTGGGGCAGCGGTGATGGGCTGGGCAGCTTGCGGGTGGCCTGCGTCGAGGTAGGACAGGTGCCAGCGTCGATGATGGGGCGGTGTCGAGATGGTGCCGGTGCAGTGGGGTTGAGGTGAGGAGCGCTGGTGGCAACCTCATAGCGGGTGGTGGTAGCTGGGTCGGTGCAGTCGAGGTGTCGTGGCCATGTCGAGGTGGTGGGGTCAGGGTCGAGGGGGCAGCGGGTGGGGTTGTGCTGAGGTTGCGGCGAAGTTGTTACATGCTCGTGAGAGTGGGAGGTCCTGCCCAATCGAAATGAGTAAGACAACAAAAGTGAAAAAAGAAAAGAAAAACTTACACCAAGTGTCGCGAGACGGCGACAACGGGATGGCCAGCGTACACACGCGGGAGCGGCAGGCTGAGGGGGTGAGAGCGGCAAGTGAGGTAAGTTGGGTGCTTGCGTGCCGCGAAGTGTGAAGGCGCGGAGGCCTTTGTGAAGGCAGTGATGAGGCTGCCACGTCCTCTGACCTGCACCGGTTAGAGACGAAACAGGAAAAAAAGAAAGAGAAAAACGTAGCTTCCTAACGCTGCGTCTTCGGAGATTGCATGAAGGGGAAGGTGAAAGGGAAGGTGAGGGTGAGGAATGGGAAGGGAGGTTGGAGGAAAGTGGGGTGTTCGCTTGGGTGTTCGAATTCGAACACGTGGCCAAGTGGCGCCACAAATTAAACCTCCGCCCGGAAGTTGCCCAGATGATTAGTGTGCGGCAGCTATGTTTTTCTATCTTGGGGAATAAAAATAGGAAAATTATGAAAATATTTGGGATGGTGGCTTTCCTCAAACGCTGGGGGGTCCTCTGCCAACTCTAAGTGATCTAATCAGCAGTTTTGAAGTTATTTGACATTAGCTGTGATGCATCAGCTGATCAGCTTGATGTGTTGCAGCTAATGTAAAATAACTTAAGAGCAGCTGATTAGATCACTTAGAGTTAGTGCATAACATGGGTTTGTAAACCCGCGCGGGTACGCGGGTACCCGGTATGCCGGGTATGGGTCTGGGTCAGCCATGAGGTACCCGTGTTGGACCTGTACCCACACAGCGGGTTCGGTGGGTTTTTTTCAAAGAATTACTAGAATTCTGGTCACTAATTTTACTGTACTGTACTATGAAAAATGTATTGATATAGTTGACTACAATTACAATAACCTGAGCCCCAACTCCATCTAAGCATGCGCAGGGTTTGAGGTGTGTGGAGTGATGCAACATGTTGCACAGGCTGTCGCGGAGTGCAAGCTTCCGTATATTGGTCCGTGGCAACCACAGACGTGTTGATGTCGAAGGGCTAAGGCCGCGCGCACATGCGGCGACATCAGAAACAGAATCGGGGTCAGTTGGTTGCAGGCGCTCGGAAACGGTCACGCACACCTTGGCACCACGCAAACCTTTGCAGAGGTGGCCACTTGCATTGGGAGCGTGTCGGGGTTGAGTTGCTAAGGTCGCACGCAAGTGCAGCGTGCTGGGGAATGCATGGGATGAGCCTCATTGTTGCCCCGGCCTGTCATTGACATTACCTTGTTGTCATTATTGTCTCTTGTCTTCGCCTTGCTATTGTTGTTGAGATGCCACTGTTGTGTTTGGGAAAGATGGAATCAGCCCTGCATTGGCAGGGCAATGGTGGTGTGGAGCGTCGCTTGTGGTCGCGCAGGCCTCTGCGGGGCGCGAGATGTCGTGTACTGGTTTGTGGTGATTGGGAACGCGTTCACGTCGAAGAACTAGGGCCGCGTGCGAGTGTGGCAGTGTCGGGAAAGGAAAATATGGGCTACACAGAGCCCCAGTGAGTCAGGTGGTTGGAACAGTCGCGCATGCTTCCGCATGGCGCGAAACGTTGTACAGGTGGCTGCCTAGGTCGGGAACGTGTCGGGGTCGAGTCACTAACGCCGCATGCAAGTGCAGCACACTGGGGAACAAATGCAAGGGGTGAGCTGCTTTGAGTTCTGAAATGCGAATGCACTCGTATCAGTGACTTGAGTGCCCTGGTAGTACAGTCACTATGTGACATGGGTGTCAGTCAAACACGCTAAGGTCAGGGGAAATACTACAGTACCCATCCAGTGCATCTTGTCTTTTTGCAGGTCTTGTGTGGTTGCAGAAATACCATCGAGCCGCTCAAACGAAACAGGTCACATGGTCACGTGCCAACCTGCAATGCGGGTTTCCATACCCGTGCAACCTGCCGGAACCCATACCCGTGTCTGCCGGAACCCATACCCATGAGCCCAGGTACGGGTTTCCGGTGGGTGTGGGTGTGGGTAGAGGTCTTGTCACCCATGGGTTACCCACGTTATGCCCTACTTAGAGTTGGCAGAAGACCCCCAGCTTATGAGGAAAACCACCCCCCCAAATATTTTTATATTTTTCCAAATTTTATTCCCCAAGATAGAAAGGTGTCAGCTTGGAACTGCAACACTACATTTTTTGTCTAAGTCACTTTGGGGCCCTAGTGTTGCAGCAGCTCAGAGCTGGTGTTTTTGTATCTTGTGAAATAAAATTCGGAAAACTATGAAAATATTTGCAGAGGTAGACCTTTTCAAAAGCCAAGGGGTCCTCTGCCAACTCTAAGCAATCCAACCCCTGATTTATTTGACCTGCTCTGAAAACCTTTGGGTCAAGGGTTTCAGCTCAGGTCAAATAAATAAATAAAATGGCTGATTTGATTGCTTAGAGTTGGCAGAGGACCCCTTGGCTTTTGAGATGAGCCAGCTCCCCAAATATTTTCAGATGTTTCCAAATTTTATTTCAAAAGATAGAAAGTGCCAGTTCTAGTGTCACAGTTTCGCCCTCACCCACCCATGACTTGCCACACAATAGATTGCCAACCACTGACATCCCCTTTGTGGAGTCCGCCAATACGCCTGAGGACCCTTGGTGGAACTGGCAAGCTGAAGAAGAACCCCATATAGAAGAATGAATAAGTGCCATGAGTCGTGACAACTGCACTTTGAGTCTTTGAGATCATGGGATGCAGTACACACTAGATGCTAGAATTGATGTGACAAGTTGATTAGATAATGTGTCACTCGGAAGTGCACGTGCAAGAAGAAGCGAGGAGTAGTCGAGTTGAATTGAGCAACAAAGCGCAGTATAATAGGAGCACACGGACAATTTCGAGAACACAAGTTGGATGATCCATTCACATCAAAGTCCAGTACAATTTATACTAAGTTTGTTATCATAATTTGTTAATACAAGTCGCGAAAGTATCATAAGACATCAGAAGGGATATGAGACCATTGTCAAGATGTGCGGTCATGGGGAAGGGATTGATACAGGGAATCACTAGTCAGAGGCCATGTGTACAGTATGGAGAGGAATCCAAAGCCAAAACCGAATGCAATAGAGAGGAGTCGAGGCAGCAAGAATGGTATCATATGGCACCTTTGCCTTGTGACATCAGGCTCGGTGTGCTTGTGCTTTATCCAAGGCATATCCTAGAAACACTAGAGAGACATACAGAGGTGAGAAGGGTGAAGAGGTTGTATAGTAATCAAGGCGCAAAGCCCCAGGGTGTCCAAAGATTAGCTCGAACTGTTCACCCTACCAGAGTCGCCCAATGTGCCAGCATGAGATGGTCCAGACGGGGTCACGGTGCACTTCAGCAGATGCACGGTGAGGGACTACTCCCCTTCACTGCAGGATTGCTACCAGGAGTCTTGGGAATAGGTCCTGAAGATTGGCTGTCACACAACCCTGGCATGTGGCATGCATTGTGTTTGTCCAGAGGAGCCCAGATGAGTCTGTTCCTGGGTTGTGCCTCATTTCTGATGAACTTTACTGTGGGGTGCCTCATGGCCCTTATCTCTGACTTGACTCATGATCTGGACTCACTATCTCTGACTCATGCCATGCACCTTATTGCCATTGGCTTCTCATATTAGGGTTCAATATTTGGGCTGAGCTTGAAAGCTCCCCGTTTGTGTATAAGTACTGCACCTTCTGCACACAGACTCCTTAGCTTTGATATCTTGTGTAATACCTTCCCCTACTCAAAGTTTGTCCTAGGGTGTAGAACCTTGATCCCTCCTTAAAGCAGAGACGTGCTGTTTGCCATGTGCCATCCATATTCCCTTCATCAAAAACCACCACATATTTCTGGACTCTTCTGATCTATGCATAACTCCATGCAATCATGATCTTCCTTATTTGTAACTCCCTTTGTTAGCTTGCTAGGACCATCAGACCCTAGTCGAACTCTAATGGGGAATTCACGTTAGTAATCGTGAATCCGTTATGTAATTCACAAACCATGTGTGACTTCGCGTGATCCCCGGGAAACCCTAGTCGAAGTTGACCCGTGGTAGTAGGACCCACCGCCGCAGGCGGGAAAAAAAAAAGTTAGGCACGGCAAACTCGCGCACTCGCTCATCTCCAACCCGCAAATGGACGCGAACATCGACCCTCGCCTTCAAGAACCGGATAGGCCGCTAGAGCCGACTTCCTCCGCGGACGTCAACGGTTCGGGTGCGTGTTGTGCTGGTCGTTCTGGGCCCGCCCGAGCGCTCATCGTTCGTCGCTCCCACAGTCCCAGGTTTAGGTTTACGTCCGAGTCGATCCGATTATCAACCATCGTCAGGGCTGCAGGGTCGTGCCCCAGCCCCTTTGCTTTCCCCCCTCAAGTTGTCGTTGTCGTCGACTGTCGGCGCCGACTCGTCGTTCAAGTCTGTGCCAGGCTCTGTTTCTGTTCTTTGGCAACCCACTGAAGCTTGTTCTCCAGCTCGCTTCTTACTGCTATCGAACTTGAGGCAGGATGGACACGTCCATCCTGCGATCGGCAATCACCAGCGCTGCCGAACACCTCCCCAGCCCCCTCGCTTTCCCCCACCATGGCCGCGTCGTCCACTGTTGTCGGCGACGTGTTCTGGTGCGTGCTCGCTCGCCATTCTGTTCAGTGCCAACCTCCTGAAGTTTGTCTGCAGCTCTCGTCTTACCGTCGGAGAACACGACTTAGGGCCATCTGATTATCAATCACCACCAGCGCTTCCGGATCCCACACCGGCCCTCTCGCCTTCCCCCCTCGTGGCCGCATTGTCAACCATCAAGAACTCGTTCGTGCACGCCTGTACTTCTGTTTGGGCAGCAACCCGCTGAACCTCGTCTGCAGGACTCGTCTTACTGTTGAAGACCTCAAGGCACAATGTCGTGCACGTGGATTACGTGTCGGAGGGACCAAGGCTCAGCTGGTAGAACGATTAAGTGGCCCAGACACGGGTCCACCCTGCGGCCGGTACGTTTTCAGCCCACTAGCTGACCACCGTAACCGCTCACAATCTGGGTATCTCCCTGTGACAGGAACCAAGGCACGAGCGGCTCAAGAAGAGCTGCCCCGCGACCACTGTCAACTCTTCCCCTTCCGCCCTGCGGCCGGTACGTCCCCAACTCACTAACTGACTGTCGTAGCTGATTACAATTGGGAGGTTCTCCCTGTGACAGGAGCCAAGCTACAAGTGGCTCAAGAGCAGCTGCCCCGCGACCACCGTCGACTCCCCCCCTTCCACATGTTCAAACCCCACGCCGGCGTATGGCCGCATCGTCTACCCCAGCGGGCCTGGAGGGTTCACTGGCTGCTGACGAGAATTTCGCGGGCGCACTCCAGTATATGGCCTCTGTGGAGTCGAGCTATCAAAAGGCGATCAACGGAGAGCCGGACAGCGATGGCGGCGAGGAAGACGGGGAGGAGGAGGATGAAGACGGGAATGGTGGGGAAGACCCCCAGGAGGATGGGGACGCGGGCAACACGGGAGACCTTGCTGCCGCTGACGACAACATGGCATGGGTGGACACATTCATCCTCAACACTCGACGCGAGGGAGGACGGCAGACCGAGACGTCTGTCCTGAAAACGTACAAGGTGAGCGACCGTGGTTCGGTCTCCTGCCCTTTGCTTTCGTTGGGCTGACATGATGCTAGGCCTGGCTTCCAGGCGCGCTTTGTGGAGGGACCGTGCCGGATGCCATCGTCGATGCAAACCACATGATCCATTACCTCAAGTATGCAGCCTCCCGTTGCCTGTTCACTAAGCGAGGAAAGGAGAAGGAGACGGACGAGCGTTTATCGGCGGTTCGTCGACGTTCGTGTCCCATTTGTGTAACCTGTCCTAAGTACCCCCCACTCAGCAATCGCTCAAGAAAATTGTAACGATGCTGGGGCGTATTCGGCGGCGGCAGGAAGATTTCAACCCTGACCTTGTTCAGAGCCGACCTGCAAGCAGTTCCCGCTGCCAGGATTACGTCAAATCCATCATGGTTGACGCACGTCGCCTGCGAATCCAGTGAGTGGGCTCGGAAATTTGAACTCTCCCAATGGCTCACTCCCCCAACTCCACGCCTTAGAAGTGTCAATTTTGATGTGACGAAGGGTACGCTCCTTGAATATGACCTTCGCCCCGAACAGTTCGCGGAGGTGACGGCGGCCATCTTCGATATGGATCAAGGCACGTTGTCTGTTCTTTGCATTTGCACTTCCCCCTGACCTTCATATATCATGCCTTAGTTCCATCCGTTGTCAAGTCACTCTTCGCCTGGAATTGGCAGTTGGCGACACTTAACCGCGGCGATGAACTCGTCAACCTACCACTCGCATTTCTCCAGCCGTATGCGATTCGTGTCCCCGACTTCGACTGCTCCAATGGACAGTCAGCAGGGATGAACCGGGGGATCTTCGGGGTTCTCAGCATGTTCTGGGACACGAAGACGGCGAATGCGGATGTCTGTATTAATCTATTCCCTGGTCCTGGCCCTTGTTCTTCGCTCTTAAGCTGAGTATGGGATCACTTAGAAAAACGAGCCAACGTATAACTTTGTGGTGCCGCATCGCGACCCTCTCCGCTGTCCGGTGGGTGCCCTCGCGATCATGTTCCACTTCATGTTCGACCAGGGAGATCTTGTGGGCAAGATCCCCGGTTGGGATTGGGCCAACGCATCGTCGTGGCGTACGGTATGTGTGGACCCAGTTGGTCGAGGTTGTCAGTTCGCGTACTCACAAATGTAACCCAGGTTCACCTCATGTTCGGCCGGACAGTCAACAAGCCCTTGTCAGGCAACGGCCTGTGCAAGATGTACAAGGTCTTCCTCGACGCCACCTCTGTAACCAGCAACAAGAAGGCTCATCTGGCCCGGCGAACTGTGCCAACCATCATGGAAGACATGGGGTTCGTGTCAGCGCCTCTCCACTTCGCACAGTTTTCCTTAATGGCTTGGAACAGGGTGTCTGCTGACCACATCGACGCGGTTGGGCATTGGGTGGGAAACGTCCGCCGTGAAGTGTATGGCAGCAAGATCCCGAAACAGGTGAGTCCTGTGACGGGTCGCTGGGTCCCTTCAAGTCATTTACACCTCTTCACATTCAGGCTGTCACCGCGTTGGCCGGGTTCTACGTTGGTGAGACATACAGGGTGCCATGGGCGGAGGTCCCAGTTCCTGGCTCGTTGACAAAACAAGTCTTTCCCTTTGTGGAGGAAGCACTCGCCACTATCCAAGCCAGAGGCTGTCAAAACCAAGGGACGATCAACTTCTTGGAACTCCTCCAGGAGTTGCGGCCTTTCTTCTGGCGGGTAAGTTCAACATCGGCTTCTGCGTGTGCTCCTTCCTTGACGCGTCCTCCTCTAGGCGATGGCTGCGATCAATACTCGATTTCCCAATACGGCTGTCATCAAGCGCATCCAGGTTGTCCACCACCTTGGGGCTCAGCAGTTTTTCAGTCAATGGCCAGATGTGGTTCGTGCAGCTGATGGTGTGTGCGATGCTGACATTCAGCTTAGCACCACATTCAGTGAGGACAATACTCGAAACGCCTTCCTCGCGTTTTCAGCACGCCTTAGGAATATAGAAGTGACGGCAACATCTACCCAGGGCGAGGTGTCGGTGATCAAACGACGCACTGAAGGGTTTTCGCCTTCAAAACCTCAAGCGACGGTTCAGCACCTTCCAGCTACCGCAAGGGACTGTCAACCTCTGACGTGTTTCATTCCACATGACGCGTTCTCTATGGCGACACCCTCAGAGTATCCTGTGCGGTTTCCTTTGCCGCCCCAGTTTCTCGTTCCGACCAACCAGCCAATGGCTGTTGTTGGGGGGCTTGCAGCCGCTGCAACCCCATTGCAGCACTCGGTCTCAACCGCCTCTTCATCGCTAGTACCCAGGACGCCGCCACCGCCGCTCGGGACATTGGCTCGGGACTCATTGGCGACGGTACGTGCCCAACTTCTGTCCATTTCCGCGTCATCTCCTGACACTTTGCCAACCCATTGTAGCACACAATCTCGACCGTCCCAGCTTCGCTAGTACCCAGGACGCCGCCGCCGCCGCTCGGGACATCGGCTCGGGACTCGTTGGCGATGGTATGTGCCCTATCTCTAGTCCATTTCCGTGTCATCTCCTGACACATTGCCAACCTATTGTAGCACACAATCTCGACCGCCCCAGCTTCGCTAGTACCCAGGACGCCGCCGCCGCCGCTCGGGACATCGGCTCGGGACTTGTTGGCGATGGTATGTGCCCTATCTCCTGTCCATTTCCGTGTCATCTCCTGACACTTTGCGAACCCATTGTAGCACACAATCTCGACCACCCCAGAATCGCTAGTACCCAGGATGCTGCCACCGCTCGGGACATCGGCTCAGGACTCGTTGGCAATGGTGCGCCCTACTCACGTGCCTATTCTTGCGTCTTTCCTGACACTTTGCCATTGCCACCCCAGTTTTCAGTGTCAACCAGCCAAACTCCTATCATTGGGGGGTGCGCTGCTGCTGCAACCTCATTGCCACCACTTAGGACATTAGCTCAAAGCTCATTGGTGATGGTACGCCATACTCATGTGCATGTTTCTGTGTCATCTCCTAACACTTTCCCCCTCTTCACTGGCTCCCAGGACCCTGCACAAACCACTCCATTGTCATTCCAACTGCATTTACTCCAACTGCCAGTGTTGTTTCCCCTTCTACCCCAAGCCAATCTTTTCACAGTGTTAAGCACCCCACTGGTTCACAGTTCATGAGCAGCCAAGCTCCAGAGCCTCTGGTACCTTATGTTGTTGCCCATGCTGAGAAACAGATCTTCTGTGTTCTCCCTCTGATACCCCAGGTTCCTGGTCAAGATTATGCCAGGACCAGTCGGGATCTTATCTTGCCTCCACCAGAGGCCTTTTTGGCCTTCAACACACCTCTTCCACCTGCTTTCCCTCCATTTCACACCCACAACTGTACATGGAGCAGTGTTCTTTCTTTGGTTCAGCAGCCACTTCTCTTATGGCCTGGCTATGCACCAAAAAATCTGGGTGAGTACCCTGATATCATGACACTGTGGCAGACATGGGATGAGGGGGTGTTGATTGAGGGTGTGGGCTGCATGCCACCACTAAGGCTCATTGATGAGCGATGGGGAAGCTGTATAGGACAGCGAGCAAGATGGCGACCACATGGGGACCCACTGGTGAGTGTCTTGCACATCCTGTGTGGCAAATACTAAATTGTGACCATATTGCTACAGGCTCGAACCATATGGGCCAAATTCAATTTCTTTATCACAAGGATCAATGCACACATGGCCACAGGACATACAATTGATCAGACACTCACTTTCTTTGAAAGTGAGAGGGGTGAGAGGTCAGTAAATCAGTTCCATAAGGCATTGCAGGGAAAGAAGTCACAGAAGAGGCAAGCAACTGATGCCATTCAGCATACTTAGTCTACACTTCCTTAGTTTATTTTGTCCTTGATGTGGGCATTCCACTGTTGTTATTTGTTTATGGACTTGGGACTCATCCAGTTCTGACTATGGTAGTATTAGTCAGGGTGTCATGGTTTCACCCTCGCCGGCACGTGATTCGCCACGTGACTACACGCCGACCGCCGACATCCCCTTTGTGGAGTCCGCCAACACGCCTGAAGACCCTTGGTGGGATTGGCAAGCCGAAGAAGACCCACGAGTGCAAGAGAGAGTATGGGCAGCAATAGAAGCCCTAGAGGATACCGCGAGAGCGGGGCGCCTGGTGAGCGATCGATCTCCCTCCCCGCCGCAGACGCGCTATCAGGAGCCTTGGGAATAGGTCCTGAAGTACGGCCGTCACGTGACCCTGGCACGTGGCCTGCCTCGACTTGTCCAGAAGGGCCTGGATGAGCTTGTGCCTGGGCTGGCCTAGCCTCTGATGCAATACGGTACGAATCGAGACTCGGATGACTGATACACATAGTGGATGACTGATGACCGCTGACTACTGTATGGATTGCTGACTGATGCCGATCGAGAGCCTTATGCCATTGGATACTTGTATTAGGGTTTGCGGCTGTGTATTAGGGTTGCTGAGTTTCAAAGCTCCATCCTTTGTGTATAAGTAGAAGGACGTCTGCGTGTAGACTCCTTAGCTTGATATCTTTGTGAATACCTTCCCTCTTTGGAGCCGGGCCAGTAGTACTGCGCTATCCACTCAGCGAATAGACCACATCGACCACCCTCTTGCTCGTTGGTGTGACCTCGGAGACCCGTCCCTCCACCATCTTCCCCTATAGTGCGCCGTCGGAGCCAGTCCAGCCACTATACACTTTCCCTCTATCTGCCATTATCGACGATCATCGAACGCCCCTACGCCTTGCAACGCGGTTGCAGCAGCAAACAGGCACACGTGACTCAAGTCGAGTCCAACGTCCAGGAAGGAACGTTACACAGGGACAGTTGTTACAGTTCAGACTTTGGGATGCCTTGGCCTGGTGAAGTGGACACTGACATACAAGGGTATGACACCATGTCAGCAGTATATTGTCATGGACTTAGTAGGGTCAGTCAGCCAGGTAAGCTCCGGCACATGTGATTGTGTACGATATGGATTGGATCATGACTCATTACTACTGTATTAGGGTTTGCGCTACTTACGCTATTCACTAGTAGTACATGAAGCAGTGCTTGAAAGCCCACACGTAACTGTATAAGTAGGATACTGCAAAGACCAAGAACAGCATCTTGGTCTTCTTCCAATACCACTACTTCATCTATGCTAGAGGGTTCGTCCCTTTAAGTGAGTCTTGTCCAACATATCCCCTTAGACCAGGGGTCCTTGTGACTTATCCCAAGTTCCTTTGTGGACAGTGGACTACCCCTTGGATGCTGTATATCACCGAGTGTTCCTCTACTACAACGAGTGAGTTGCTGTCACGGTTTCACCCTCACCCGCCCAGAATACACCACATGAATACACACCAACTGCTGATATCCCTCACGTGATGTCTGTGTGCACGCCAGAAGACCCTTGGTGGGACTGGCAAACTGAAGAAGAACCGCTAACACAAGATTGAATATGTGTGGCAGCAGCTGCCCTGGAACAGGGCGTATATTCTAGACGTGCAGTGAGCAAGTGTTCCCCTCATCTGCCAGAAAACCACTATCAGGAACCTTGGGAATAGGTTTGGTGAATGGCTGTCATGTGACCCTGGCATGTGACCTGCCTCATGTTTGCCCAAGAAGAGCCCAGATGAGTCTATCCCTGGGCTGTGCCTAGTATCTGATGTGGACTTTACTGTGGGTTGTCTCATGACCCTTATCTCTGACGCCTTATGTTCCGGATCATGGACTCCCATCTCTGACTCATGCCATGCGCCTTAACGCTATTGGCTTCTTGTATTAGGATTTGCAGCTGTGTATTAGGATTCAGTTCTCAGGCTGGGCTCCAAAGCTCCCTGACTTGTGTATAAGTGTGCCTTCTGTGCCTTGACTTGTTAACTTTGATATCTTGTGTAATACCTTCCCCTTCTCAGAGTTTGGCCAAGGTCTGTATACAGCTTGATTCCCCCCTCAGCTCACAGCACCATGTCAGTGTTGTGGCATCAAAGTGAGAGGGGTGAGAAGTCAGTAAATCAATTTCGTAAGGCATTGCAGGGAAAGAAGTCACAGAAGAGGCAAGCAACTGATGCCATTCAACATCCTTAGTCTACACTTCCTTAGTTTATTTTGTCCTTGATGCGCATTCCACTGTTGTTATTTGTTTATAGACTTGGGACTCATTGTAACGCCGCCACTGGCGTGAGTCCGACTTGGACAACGAAAGGGCGTTGACTACTCAGCGTGAGGACCTAA
Organism: Lactarius pseudohatsudake; assembly: GCA_021525015.1. Classification (NCBI taxonomy): domain Eukaryota; kingdom Fungi; phylum Basidiomycota; class Agaricomycetes; order Russulales; family Russulaceae; genus Lactarius; species Lactarius pseudohatsudake. The sequence goes on from JAKELH010000915.1 coordinate 16,666, forward strand.
GTCAGGTCGATTCGGATACACGGCCTCCTTGGTGCACGTGACCTCTCTAAGCACTAGGGCGGGATCCACTAGGCTCCTTTGTTGCGCGGCTTGCTCCACAAGAGTCAAGCGAAAGAGAAGGCGAATGACTTCAGAAGAAGAGGAGGAGACAGGAATGCGATGGCTATTGAAGAAGACCAGAATGGCGTATTCTGGTCTTTGTCCTCCTCTATTTATACATGAGGGGTATGGCTTTAAAGCTCCCCGTGAATCTTGTACTACTAGTAGCGTAAATAGCTCGAACCCTACTATCGCTGTCCTAGTAATGAGTCATGCCCTACTGGCATGTGATACTGCGCTGACTGATACGAGAAGTCCATGACCTATTACAACTTACTAAGGGAGTCATCACCGCGTAGTAAGCGTCCACTTCCGCGACCGTAACATCACCCCCTCTTCAGCTGCGACGCCCACGGCGCCGAGTAGGCCCAATGCCTCCCATCCAACCCTCCTGTACTTCCGTAATGCGATCCCACGTGTTGGCCATCTCGAGCCGGAACTTGGAGCGGGTCAGCTCCCCCTGTACTCCTCCCAGCGCCTGGGCCAGGGCGTGGAGGCGCTGCTCCATCCTCTCCACCTCATGCTTGTATGCCCGGTAGCGGTTCAACTCCGCCTTGAGACCCGTGTCCTTCAGCTCGTTGACCGCGCGGTCGACGCGGTGCTGGTTGCTGTGTCCGCCCACGAAGGCGTACATGTCCTCCGGCCTATAGTGGGGCTTCCCCGCTTCGCGTACCTGTGGCTCGGCGTAGAGGGGCCGCGTGTACACCTTCTTGCTGTCGGCTAGGAGGGCGAGCACTTGGGGGTCCGGTCCCATGATGACCTGAATAAAGGTCGCTTGACGCGTGACCCCCTGTGCGTCGGTGATGGGGTAGTGGACGAAGTCTTCGCCCCGGTTGTGCTTGTATCCATGAGGCGGCTGCCCTCCGTTGCCGCCACCCAGGAAGCGCAGGCGGACTGCGGGGTGCGGTGCGTCCTCGGTGTCGACTTGCACGTCGCCTCGGAACAAGGGACGTCCCATGGTGTCACATGCGAATGGGGTTTCGCGTGGGTCGTCAGAGTCGGTGGCAGTGATGATGAAGGGCTGCTCAGCTGGGTAGTACTCTCGCAACGCGCCCTCTACGGCTTCGTACACTGCGCCTTCAGCGTCGCGGTGAACCACTGGCGTCGTACGAGGAGCCTCGTTCTCCTTGTTGCTGCCATCGACAGTTGATGATCGCGCCACTCGGCGGCCTCGTACCGCCAATTGCGCTGGGCCATCCACGCCTCCCACTTCAGCGTCGCCTGTGTCTTGCTCGACTTCGTCCCAAACCTCGATACGTACGGGGAGGGGTTCGGGCGATGCGTCGTTGAGACCGCCTCCGACAATTGCGCGAAGCTGGCGCACTTCGTCGGCGGTGTAGGGGACGGTGGAGATACGCCGCCCTTCGAGGTCGAAGAGCCAGTAGGTGGCTGGCTCGCTGGGGTCGTCGACATTGTCGATGGCGGTGGCGTTGGCAAGCGCAGTGAGGAGCTCTTGATGGGTAAGGGAGTCGACTCCGTGGGCGGCGAGAGAGGAGGCAATGGTGGAAGTGGGAAGAGACATTGTTGATTGAGTGGAGATGCCAGTGTGGGGGAATGAGGTTGACTTAGCGTCGATGCTTCTGCTTATAACCCTCCCCAGTGTGCTTTCGTACTCCGCTATGGCTTTGTCCGCGAATATGTCAGCTTTGTTGACCCACTGATTGTCCGAGTCGGAGTACCCCTTCCATTTCACAAGGTACTGGAGCTTTTTGTTCCGGCCGAATCTCCGTGAGTCTAGAATTCGTTCGATTTCGTATTCTTCTTCCCCATCCACTAGATCCGGTGGAGGTCATGCGAAGTTTTCACCGTGCATGGGTGTCTCGTGATAGGGCGTGAGTAAATCGATGTGAAACACGGGGTGAATACTCCACTGTGTGGGAAGTTCGAGCCGGTAGTTGACAGGCGATAGTACCTGAGTGATTCGAAATGGTCCGTGTCTTCGCGCGGCGAGCTTGGCTGTGGGTTGATTGGTGCGGAGATGTCGTCCTTCTAGCCAAACCCGGTCTCCTTCCTGATAACGGGGTGTGGTTCGGTGTTTGACCCACAGCGCTTGGGCCTTTTTGATCAGTGCCTGGGCGTCCCTCCGTGCTTCTCGGAATTGTTGAAGTCTCGTGAGTACCTGAGGGATAGGAGACGGCTTATCGGTCCAATCAGCGCGTGGATCATATCCCATCATTAGGGCAAAGGGCGACTTCCTTGTGGCTTCGTGGGGCCAGTTATTGTGAGCGAATTCCGCCATAGGGAGAAAGTGCGCCCAGTTATCTTGACGTTCGTTGGCCCAGAATCGGAGATATTGTTCGAGCCATTGATTAGTTCTCTCCGATTGCCCGTCGGTGCGTGGGTGGTAGGCTGTTGAAATGTTTTGATAGATTCCTAAGATCCGGCATAATTCCCTCGTAAACTTGGAGGCGAATCGGGGGTCTCGATCGCTAATGATTTTGGAGGGGAGTCCAAACCGGCGGAATACATGCGTGACGTAGAGTGCCGCCGTTCCTTCGGCCGTGATCTCTTCTACACATGGAATGAAGATCGAAGCTTTGGTGCAGTCGTGATCCGTGACTGTGAGGATCGAGTCGTGTCCTTGGGAGATTGGTAGTTTAGTGATAAAATCCAGGGCTATGGTTTCGAATGGCTTAGCTTCGGGGGTTGGTGTGATTGGTGACAAAGGCGCCTTGGTGGGTCGGTTGTTGACTTTGTGGCGTTGGCAGTCGGCACATCCCTTGACGTACTCCGTTATATGTTCCAGCATTCGTGGCCACCAGTAGTGTCGCTCCACGATCCGGGCAGTGCGTTTAATGCCTGGGTGTCCATAGATCGGGGGGTCGTGGTGATTTCGAATGATGAGGCGAATGTCGTCCTTTTCCCCCGTGATGACTCGTGCTCCTTGCCGATACCAAACACCTTCGATTTTCTTGAGTTTATGTGAATCTACCCATGTGCGTATTCGGGCTTCGTCCTGGTGATGATTTTCAGGTAGTTGGGTGGTCATGTTGCGTACGAATATGGTGTCGGGGAGGACGGTGACTCCTTCGTTGTCTTGGTCGCCTTTGTTGTAGTCGGGTCGTCTTGACAGTGCGTCGGCGCGTCCGTTGTTTGTCCCTTTGATGTGGTGGATCTCGAAGTCATATTCCATTAGTTCGAGTACTTCTCTGGCGACTCGGCGACTTATCTTCTGGGGTGACTTCCAGTGCGTGAGATTCAGGTGGTCTGAGAATATCTTGACCTTGTGTGGGGATCCTGCTAGGTAGGGTCGCCAGTGCCGGAGGGCTTTGACGATTGCTAGGAGTTCTAGGTCGTAGATGTCGTAGTTACGTTCCGCTTCATTGAGCGTGGCGGAGTAGTAGCCTATCGGATGTCGTTTCCCGTCGTTTTTCTTTTGTAGCAGTACGGCGCCCACAGCGTAACCTGATGCGTCTACTTCCAGCTCGAATTGGTCGGTGAGAGTGGGGTGCGCTAAAACGGGTTCGGTGGTTACGAGGTCTTTCAGCGTCTGGAAGGCTTTCTCCTCGTCTTGTCCCCAGTTCCACTCCGTGTCCTTCCGCGTGAGTCTGTTTAGGGCTCGTGCGTGCGTTGCGAATCCGCGGATGAAGAGGCGGTAAAAATTGCAGAAGCCCAAAAAGGAGCGTACGTCACGTACTTTCGTGGGGCGGGGCCAGTCGCGTATACCCGAGATTTTTACCGGGTCCATGCGTGTCACCCCCTTTTCAAGGATGACCCCCAGGTAATCCATCCGCGGTTGGTGGAATAGGCACTTTTCTGGTTTGAAGTAAAGGTCGTGATCCAGGGCTACTTGCAGGACATCGCTGACGGCTGCGATGTGAGCAGCCATGCCTGCGTTTTCGTGGGTGGCTATGCCGATGTCGTCCATGTAGACGCGGATGATTGTCCCCAGCAATGTGTGTTTGGCGATAATGGGGGTTAGGATGTAGTCCATCATGGCTTGAAAGGTTGCCGGTGAGTTGGTAAGTCCGAAGTACATCACTAGGGGTTCATAGAGGCCATAGCGTGTTTTGAAAGCGGCCTTCGGTTCGTCTCCTTCCTTTACTCGTATGTTGTTGTACCCCCACCGGACGTCGAGTTTGGTGTAGATGTGGCCGTTTCCAAGGTCGTTGATAAGTTCTGCCATAAGGGGTAGCGGGTACTGATTGCGAATGGTGCATGCATTGATCCTTCGGTAGTCTTGGACGGGGCGCAGCTTACCATCTTTTTTCTTGATGAAGAAGAATGACGAGGCGTAGGGGGATTTCGATGGTCGAATGTATCCCATCTTGAGCTGCTCTTCGAGCCAGGTTTTCAGCTGGCTGTCCTCCTCTTGTGACATAGGGTATACTTTGCAGTCGATTGATGCCGGCGTGCCGGGTTTGAAGTCGATGGCGTGGTCCCAGGGTCTTGACGGCGGAAATCGGTGTGAGGCTTCTTCGTTGAAGATCTTTGCGATCGTTGGTATGGTTCGGGTATTACTATCGGTGCTGCTGGTCTATTGGCTTCGATTGCCAGTTCGGTAGCCGTGGTGCGTAGCTGGCATGCATCTTCCAGCTCTTGTACCACGTCCTCTTGTTCCTTTTGAGTGAAGGTGGCGGCTAGTACGGTTTGCGGTTCCGTAGGGTTGATAGATCGTAGTACGACAGGAAGGGCGTTCTCGTGTATGGTGGCATGCTTCCAGCTGATGGTGGGTTCGTATGCCGCTAGCCAAGGGTACCCGAGTACTAGTTCTTCGTTTCCTATATCGGTAACTAGGAAGCGCATGGTCCTGTGAACTCCCGTCGTTTCTACGTCGAGATCAATGAGTGGTGATGGACCCAGCTTATTTCCGTATTATCGATGTTCCATATCTTTTTGGGCGATCTAGTGGTTGCAGTCCTAGACCCATTCGTTTTGTGAATGAGGGTCTTATGAAATTGTCGGTGGCTCCGGAGTCTACGAGCCCTTTTATGTCGGCCATGGAGTAACTTGTACGAATCGAGACTGGGATTCTAAGCGAACGGAAGCGAGTCATGATTACAGAGTTACAATTAATTGCCCTCACCCAGGCCGATGGGTTTAGGCGTCCTGAAAACCCTCCTGACTCC
>JAKELH010000916.1:0-21795 GCA_021525015.1 Lactarius pseudohatsudake
TTTTGCAAATCCACACGCGTTGACAGGATGACGACGCTAGCGACCCACAGGATGGTGACGCTAGTGACTCGCAGAATGGCGACGCAAGCGACTCGCAGGATCAGACTTTAGAAGACGCAGCCACTTCCGAAACGGTCCCCCGGTCATGACTTTGTAAACCGGTCTCCCTCTGTCTTTCCCGCTGGCACTTAGTTTTATTTTATTTTATTTTTTTAGTATTTATGCCAGGTCATCACGTGACATCTTACCCCGTTCTGGGATGATGCGCTGTTACGGTTGCGGAAGTGGACGCTTACTACGCGGTGATGACTCCCTTAGTAAGTCGTAATAGGTCATGGACTTCTAGCATCAGTCAGCAGTACGATATCACATGCCGATGTGGCATGACTCATTACTAGGATAGCGATAATAGGGTTCGAGCTATTTACGCCACTAGTAGTACAAGATTCACGGGGAGCTTTAAAGCCATACCCCTCATGTATAAGTAGAGGAGGACAAAGACCAGAATACGCCATTCTGGTCTTCTTCAATAGCCATTACAGTCCTACTCCTTTCTCTCCTCTCAGTCGTCTGCCTTCCTCTTTCGCTTGACTCTTGTAGAGCAAGTCGCGCATCGAATACGCCTAGTGGACTTAGCCCTAGTGCTTACAGAGATCACGTGCCGCGAAGGAGCCGTGTATCCGATATCGACCTGACTTAGGTCCTCACGCTGAGTAGTCAACGCCCTTTCGTTGTCCAAGTCGGACTCACGCCAGTGGCGGCGTTACATTAAGACCAGAATCTCTCAACCGTGGCGTTCACAACTCGAGATCGTTGGACTAACTTCAGAACCTACACCCTCGAAAGACGAGGAGACCGCAACGTACCCACACAGTTCCTAGGAGCCGCTAGGTGGAGGGAATACCGAGGAGACACCGGATACTTCGTTGACTTCGCATCGGGACCAACCCGATATCGAGCAGTTGAGTTCAACTTCGATAACACGTGCTGGGTGGAGATTACGTGGAACCCCATAGACAACCGGTGGGACGTGGTACGACCAGCGGGCCGAAACTATAATTGCGATATCGACGCCCGGACCTTACCCACAAGAGAGCAGTGGGGACACATCGACGGGCAACAAGAAGAGCCCAGTAACTCGGAACCAAGAACACCCGCACCCTCAGAAACAAGCGGAGAAGACGAAAGTCAAACAGAAGAAGAAGACGAACCCGAAGTAGCGGACGTCATCCAAACAGCTGAGTCGCTCCACATCCACGAACCCGAAACCATCCACATTCGATCTCCCGCCATAGAAATGGCCACAGCCACCCTCACGCAGGAGGAAACACTCATCACCGAAGAAGTACGACGTATCAGAGAGGAAGCTAATGCCATCCTCCTACCTATTAACCCGTCCACGGGACACCGAATGGACGCCGACGAAGCAGCGATATTTCGCGCAGTGGGACCAGATCATCCCGACCCTCCGCCAGGAGCAGGAGGAAGTCAACCCCCTCACCGACCCTATGGAAGGCCGGGAGACTTCGGAGGAGGACCTCCCAGAGGGGGGCCACCCGGAGGAGGACCACCCGGAGGAGGGCCACCCGGAGGAGGGCCACCCGGAGGAGGGCCACCAGGCGAGGGGAAGCTCGAAGGAGAAAAACCCACCGTTTTCACGGGGGACAGAACGCTGTACGAATCCTTCCTAACTCAATGGCACCTTTACTGGGGATTAAATGCAGATGCTCCAATCTTCCGGAACGTATACCGACGATGCTTACTATTCCTCGGATTCGTCAAAGGACCAATGGTCAGCAACTGGACGCTGAGCTTCCTGGGATGGCTCAACAACGAATTAAGGACGGGCCGCGATAGGTATGACGAGTTCCTATGGGACACTCTCACAGCCGGTTTCTCGGATCGTTTCTCCAACATCCTAGAGCAAGAACAAGCCCAAGCCGCACTGGCAAAGGGAATCAAAATGATTGGAGATGACATCGACACGTACGTCACCAACTTCGAACAACTGGCAAGACAGGCCGACTACCGCCTAAACGACCGACAAACAATCGATCGCTTCACGGCGGGACTACCGAGCAAATTATTCACCAAGGTGTACGAACTCGACAGTCCAGTAACTTTCGACGAATGGAAGGCCGCAACCTTAAGACGCCAGAAGCAATACATTCACCTTCGCGCCCGACTCAATCTATCCACCCCAACACGAGTAACCCCGCCGCGTTCGCAACCACCTCGAGGCTTCGGAAATATATGGAACCCCCCTCGACACCCACCTCCTCGCTACGACCCAAACGCCATGGACACCTCGGCAGACCGCTCCCGTGCCCGTCTCGCTGGGGCGGAAGACATACTCACCAGGAACACGCAATCACACCGCCCCCCATTCACACCACGAGGAGGAGGAAATCAGAACAGAGGAGGCGGACAAAGGCGTAATATGAGGGAAGTCATTTGCTACAATTGTAACAATCCGGGCCACTTCTCACGAGACTGCACCGCCCCACGTCGACAACAACGACAAGATAGACCTCCTATGAACCAAACCAGGTACACGGAGACGGACTATTACAGTCAACAAGAAGCTCCGACCGCCCGAGTAGCAAATACATCCACCCCCCAAGAAGCAGCTAGGAGTTGGATAGAGGGAGTGAGAGCAGCGCCAGACGACGTAAAAGACATTATCTTCCAGGACTTGTGGAGTCAGGAGGGTTTTCAGGACGCCTAAACCCATCGGCCTGGGTGAGGGCAATTAATTGTAACTCTGTAATCATGACTCGCTTCCGTTCGCTTAGAATCCCAGTCTCGATTCGTACAAGTTACTCCATGGCCGACATAAAAGGGCTCGTAGACTCCGGAGCCACCGACAACTTCATAAGACCCTCGTTCGCCAAACGGATGGGGTTAGGACTACAACCACTAGACCGTCCAAAAAGGATATGGAACATCGATAATACGGAGAATAAAGCTGGGTCTATCACCCACTTCATTGATCTCGACGTAGAAACAACGGGAATTCACAGAACCATGCGCTTCCTAGTCACCGACATAGGAAGCGAAGAACTAGTACTTGGATACCCCTGGCTAGCAGCATACGAACCCACCATCAGCTGGAAACACGCCACCATACATGAAGACGCCCTGCCGGTAGTACTGCGATCCATCAACCCCACAGAGCCGCAAACCATATTGGCCGCCACCTTTACTCAAAAGGACCGAGAGGACGCGATACAAGAATTGGAAGAAGCATGCCAGTTACGTACCACAGCCACCGAATTAGCAATCGAGGCTAAGAAACCAACAGCACCGACGGTAATACCTGAACCATACCAACGATTCGCGAAGATCTTTAACGAAGAAGCCTCACACCGATTTCCACCGTCAAGACCCTGGGACCACGCCATCGACTTCAAACCCGGTACGCCGGCATCGATCGACTGCAAGGTGTACCCTATGACACAAGAAGAAGACGGCCAACTGAAAACCTGGCTCGAGGAACAGCTCAAAATGGGATATATTCGACCATCAAAATCTCCCTACGCCTCGTCATTCTTCTTCATCAAGAAGAAGGATGGAAAACTTCGCCCCGTCCAGGATTACCGAAGAATCAACGCATGCACCATTCGCAATCAATACCCTCTGCCCCTCATGGCAGAACTCATCAACGACCTTGGGGACGGACACATTTACACCAAACTCGATGTGCGGTGGGGGTACAACAACATACGGGTGAAGGAAGGGGATGAACCGAAAGCCGCTTTCAAAACACGCTACGGCCTCTATGAACCCTTGGTGATGTACTTCGGACTTACCAACTCACCGGCGACCTTCCAAGCCATGATGGACTACATCCTGGCCCCCATTATCGCTAAACACACGCTACTGGGTACAATCATCCGCGTCTACATGGACGACATCGGCATAGCCACCCACGAACACGCAGGGATGGCTGCCCACATCGCGGCCGTTAGCGACGTCCTGCAAGTAGCCCTGGATCACGACCTCTACTTCAAACCAGAAAAATGCCTGTTCCACCAACCGCGGATGGATTACCTGGGGGTCATCCTTGAAAAGGGGGTGACACGCATGGACCCGGTAAAAATCTCGGGCATACGCGACTGGCCCCGCCCCACGAAAGTACGTGACGTACGCTCCTTTTTGGGCTTCTGCAATTTTTACCGCCTCTTCATCCGCGGGTTCGCAACGCACGCACGAGCCCTAAACAGACTCACGCGGAAAGACACGGAGTGGAACTGGGGACAAGACGAAGAAAAGGCCTTCCAGACGCTGAAGGACCTCGTAACCACAGAACCTGTCCTAGCACACCCCACTCTCACCGACCAATTCGAACTGGAAGTAGACGCATCAGGATACGCCGTGGGCGCCGTATTGCTACAAAAGAAAGGCGACGGGAAACGACATCCGATAGGCTACTACTCAGCCACGCTCAACGAAGCGGAACGTAACTATGACATCTACGACCTAGAACTCCTGGCGATCGTCAAAGCCCTTCGGCACTGGCGACCCTACCTGGCAGGATCCCCGCACAAAGTCAAGATATTCTCAGATCACCTGAACCTCACGCACTGGAAGTCACCCCAGAAGATAAGTCGCCGAGTCGCCAGAGAAGTGCTTGAACTAATGGAATACGACTTCGAGATCCACCACATCAAAGGGACAAACAACGGACGCGCCGACGCACTGTCAAGACGACCCGACTACGATAAAGGCGAACAAGACAACGAAGGAGTCACCGTCCTCCCCGACACCGTATTCGTACGCAACATGACCACTCAACTACCTGAAAACCACCACCAGGATGAAGCCAGAATACGCCCATGGGTGGATTCGCACAAGCTCAAGAAAATCGACGGCGTTTGGTACAGACAGGGAGCACGAGTCATCACGGGGGAAAGGGACGACATTCGCCTTATCATTCGGAATCACCACGATCCCCCAATCTATGGACATCCAGGCATTAAACGCACTGCCCGAATCGTGGAGCGTCACTACTGGTGGCCACGTATGTTGGAACACATAACTGAGTACGTCCAAGGATGCGCCGATTGCCAACGCCACAAAGTCAACAACCGACCCACCAAAGCGCCATTGTCACCAATCACGCCAATCCCCGAAGCTAAGCCATTCGAAACCATAGCCCTGGATTTTATCACTAAACTACCAGTCTCCCAAGGACACGACTCGATCCTCACGGTCACAGATCACGACTGCACCAAAGCTTCGATCTTTATTCCATGCGTAGAAGAGATCACGGCTGAGGGAACGGCGGCACTCTACGTCACACACGTGTTCCGACGGTTCGGACTCCCATCCAAAATCATTAGTGATCGAGACCCTCGATTCGCCTCCAAGTTTACAAGGGAATTATGCCGGATCTTAGGAATTTATCAAAACATTTCGACAGCCTACCACCCGCGTACCGACGGACAATCGGAGAGAACCAATCAATGGCTCGAGCAATACCTCCGATTCTGGGCCAATGAACGTCAAGACAACTGGGCGCACTTCCTCCCTATGGCGGAATTTGCTCACAATAGCTGGCCCCACGAAACCACAAGGAAGTCGCCCTTCGCCCTGATGATGGGATATGACCCGCGTGCTGATTGGACCGATAAGCCATCCCCTATCCCTCAGGTACTCACGAGACTTCAACAATTCCGAGAAGCACGGAGGGACGCCCAGGCACTGATCAAAAAGGCCCAGGCGCTATGGATCAAACACCGAACCACACCCCGTTATCAGGAAGGAGACCGGGTTTGGTTAGAAGGACGACATCTCCGCACCAATCAACCCACTGCCAAGCTCGCCGCGCGGAGACACGGGCCATTCCGGATCACTCAGGTACTATCGCCAGTCAACTACCGACTGGAACTTCCCACGCAGTGGAGTATTCACCCGGTGTTTCACATCGATCTACTCACGCCCTACCGCGAGACGCCCATGCATGGTGAAAACTTCACGCGACCCCCACCGGATCTAGTGGACGGCGAGGAGGAATATGAAATCGAACGGATTCTAGACTCACGGCAATTCGGCCGGAACAAGAAGATCCAATACCTTGTGAAATGGAAGGGGTATTCCGACTCGGACAATCAGTGGGTCAACAAAGCTGACATGTTCGCGGACAAAGCCATAGCGGAGTATGAAAGTACATTGGGGAGGGTTATAAGCAGGAGAACCGACGCTAAGTCAACTTCATTCCCCCACACTGGCATCTCCACTCAACCAACAATGTCTCTTCCCGCTTCCACCATTGCCTCCTCTCTCGCTGCCCACGGAGTCGACTCCCTCACCCATCAAGAGCTCATCACCGCGCTCGCCAACGCTACCGCCATCGAAGACGTCGACAACCCCGACGAGCCGGCCACCTACTGGCTCTTCGACCACGAAGGGCGACGCGTCTCCACCATCCCCTACTCCGCCGACGAAGTGCGCCAACTTCGCGCAATTGTCGGAGGCGGTCTCAACGACGCATCGCCCGAACCCCTCCCCGTACGTATCGAGGTTCGGGAGGAAGCAGAGCAAGACGGAAGCGACGATGAAGTGGGAAGCGTGGATGGCCCAGCGCAACTGGCGGTACGAGGCCGCCGAGTGGCGCGATCATCAACTGTCGATGGCAGGCGACAAGGAGAACGAGGCTCCTCGTGCGACGCCAGTGGTTCACCGCGATGCTGAGAGAGCAGTGTACGAAGCCGTAGAGGGCGCGTTGCGGGAATACTACCCAGCTGAGCAGCCCTTCATCATCACCGCCACCGACTCTGACTGACCCGCGCGAGACCCCGTTCGCGTGTGACACGATGGGACGCCCCCTATTCCGAGGCGACGTACAAGTCGACGCCGAGGACGCACCGCACCCCGCAGTCCGTCTGCGCTTCCTGGGTGGCGGCAACGGAGGACAGCCACCCCACGGCTACAAGCACAATCGGGGCGAAGATTTCGTCCACTACCCTATCACCGATGCACAGGGGGTCACGCGTCAAGCGACCTTCATTCAAGTCATCATGGGGCCGGATCCCCAAGTACTCGCCCTCTTAGCCGACAGCGAGAAGGTATACACCCGGCCCCTTTACGCCGAGCCACAAGTACGCGAAGCGGGTAAGCCCCACTACAGGCCGGAGGACATGTACGCCTTCGTAGGTGGGCACTAGCAACCAGCATCGCGTCGACCGCGCCGTCAACGAGCTCAAGGACACGGGGCTCAAGGCGGAGTTGACTCGCTACCGAGCGTACAAGCACGAGGCGGAGAGGATGGAGCAGCGCCTCCACGCCTTAGCGCAGGCGCTGGGAGGGGTACAAGGGGAGCTGACCCGCTCCAAATTCCGGCTCGAGATGGCTAACACGTGGGACCGCATTACGGAGGTGCAGGAGGGTTGGATGGGAGGCATCGGACCTACTCGGCGCCGTGGGCGTCGCAGCTGAAAAGGGGGTGATGTTACGGTTGCGGAAGTGGACGCTTACTACGCGGTGATGACTCCCTTAGTAAGTCGTAATAGGTCATGGACTTCTCGCATCAGTCAGCAGTACGATATCACATGCCGATGTGGCATGACTCATTACTAGGATAGCGATAATAGGGTTCGAGCTATTTACGCCACTAGTAGTACAAGATTCACGAGGAGCTTTAAAGCCATACCTCTCATGTATAAGTAGAGGAGGACAAAGACCAGAATACGCCATTCTGGTCTTCTTCAATAGCCATCACAGTCCTACTCCTTTCTCTCCTCTCAGTCATCTGCCTTCTCTTTCGCTTGACTCTTGTAGAGCAAGTCGCGCATCGAATACGCCTAGTGGACTTAGCCCTAGTGCTTACAGAGATCACGTGCCGCGAAGGAGCCGTGTATCCGATATCGACCTGACTTAAATCCTCACGCTGAGTAGTCAACGCCCTTTCGTTGTCCAAGTCGGACTCACGCCAGTGGCGGCGTTACATGCGCCACCAGCAAGATAGCAGAGATGTCGGGTCATATAAGGTCGGTCTGATCAGCGAACTTGATGCCTGAAACATCGGCGGAAACGGAACCGAGTGAGCTCGGAATCGTGACTGTATTTATTAAATTGGTCGGACTGTCGGAGGTCGAGCTCGATCCACTACCTAGCGCAAGGTATTGTCGATGTAAGTATTGCTCGCGGCGAGCGCAGGATGGTCACTATTGGCACCGTCGTGGAAGATGGTGCTCGAAGGAAAGGATACAGTTGCCGTGTTCACGTGGCGAACGGCGAATTCTCGTCGAAAATCTTTAAACTTGGGTAAGATCATTGTTTTATTTACTAGGCGCTCTCTAATTATCCTCCTAGCGCCATTTCAGACCTGGTCTGCGCCTTCTACGCTTGGGATCGCCTCGACGCCGCGAGACAACTCGAATCGAATCGGTCTAAACGACCGATCGAACACGTCGCCCGATCCATTCGCAAGGTTCAAGTGGACCTTCACGTCCAGCCTGAAACACCATTCATTTGTCTGTGGAAAGGGTAAGTCAGCGGTTTTGATAGCGCGAAGGGAGGTACTCACCCTAGCTACAAGCGGCCCAATGGCCCCCTTCAAGCCTTTCCACACCGCCTTGAGGAGCGCGCGCAAGAGTTTACCAACAAGTCCGAATAACATTCTAAACGGGTGGTAAGTCGTTTGTTTGCGACAATGCGAGGGGTGACTCACATTTGGAGTTTTGAGGGGGGAGTCGACGGTGATGACGCGAGGGGGGAGTCGACGGTGATGACGCGAGGGGGTAATCGAGCGCCGGCGCCGACGCGTACTGGGCGAACAAGCGCCGGCGTCGACCCGCCCGGAGAACGAGCGCCGGCATTGTTCTAGGCAAAATCGACTTGCAGGCTCGCGTTTCCACGCACTGGCAGCAGCCAGAGCTTGAAGGGCATTCAAGTTGAGGACTCTGAGAGTTTTAGTTTTTTTTCGCACCGTGCCACCGCCGACTTCATGCTCAGGCTGTACTATATATGATTTCTGCAATACACTGTCAAATCCGAGTTGTTTACAAAAATTGGCGGCACATGGCACATGCACCGCCAGCCTTGAACGCGCCCCCCCGACTTCGTATTAGCCTACGTAGGATACAGATATTACACTAAATATTAAGTATTAATATTGCACAACCATATCTATTATAGTTATTTACACTGTAGCCTGATTGGCTTGACTCGGACTTGCGTATAAGTGGTGCACAAAGATGTAGAGACGAGAGACACGGAGACAAGACGGGGGTGTAAGGTACGACATCTGCAAGACGACACTCGCTTAATTTTTTGCTTATTCGACTAATAAGCCACTTAAGCACTCCTAAGCAAGCATTAAACGGATTTCAGATTAACCGAGTTTTAACTGACTTAAGCAAAATAAGTAGATTCAATTCCTTATTGAGCTTAATTGTTCGCTTATTCATGGCTTAATTGGGGCTTGGCCCATCCTTATTTATTAGAAACACGGCTTAATTCCCAAGCAGACAATCAAGATTCGGTCAATTATGGTATATTCAGAGCGACTACGATACAGGGTGTTGTCGAACCCCCCACAATTGCTACAAAGGTGTGCCACCCAGGTACTTCCGAAACTGGGGCGCAGAGGGTGGACTTCCTGGGGCGAGTGAGGCGGATTCACCCTCCCTCTTCACAGGCCAGCGTTAGCCCGGGTTATCTTGGGGATTTCCGCTGACAGAGGCAAATGACTGCATCGTGGTCAGTCCAAGCGGAGACTGTGGAGGTGGGTTAGCGCGCTGGTTGTGGCAACTTGAGGCCGGCCATTACCTTGCACGAAGAGGCCGGTGTCGTCGCTTTGAGGAACCGGAAATTGTCATCGCTGTCTCAAGGGTGGGATTGGCATCATTGCCGTTGCATTAAAGGGACACTGCCCAGTCACGGAACACCGCATCATATGCCTTGTGCGAACTGAGACGCAAGGATCAGCGACGCTGTGAAGGTTCAGGCCATTCAGGGGGCACAATGGATACATACCTCTGAGTGCTTTGCGGCCGAGTGGGACAGCACGGTCCCCACACTGTGCGGGGGTGGTGGGATCACGAACATGAGTTAAAAAGCCAAAAGGCCAAAAAAAAAAAAGAACCTTGTCATGACATCACGCAGCGGGCTCAATTTCGAGACAGTATGACTGGCAATGATGGTAAGAGTAGGAAAGAGGTCAATAGGAAGAACAGAAAAGAATAATATTCGAAGACGTACGATGTGGTAGTGACGACTTGGACAGGCTAGAGTCTTGTCGTCAGCTTCACAATAGGGAAACTCAAGTAGACACCTGACTTACAGGCTGTGAGTGCTGTGAGCTCCTCAGTCGGATAATAACGTTGTTAATGTAGGCTTGCTCGAAGTGGAGGGGTGTTGGCACGGACTGGTCGAACCTTCGAACATTCGAGAGCGCAGTGACGAACGCGAGTGCGTTGATCGTTGATTGTTGAAATTCGAACTCCGTCTCAAATTGTGCTATTGTGATTGGCTCGCTTGGCCGGGTCTTTGTGTTTGTTTTGTTTTGTCGTTTTTTCACCAAGTCGGCTTGGCTGCAATGCGAGCTAAGTGTTGCCGCTATCCTGGGCCCATCGATGTCGACGCAAATTATATTCACTTCTTGCTGGCTACCTAGGTCTCTTCTGTCTGCAAAAATGGTCTTCACTTGTTTCGAAAACGGCAGCTTCAAGTTACATGGTATGCTTCCCGATTGCCTCCTTCACCCCTCAGGCTTCTCTCAACTCGATGGTAACATGATCCGCAATGTTCGCCCCGAACCTGAGATCAGCGGCCTGAGGCCCGATGAGTCACTGGCAGCCGCGTGTGACCTGGGTCTTGACTACCTCAACCGGCGCACACCGCAACACATCCAAGCGTAGCACTGCAACCGCTGCGTGCAGGGCCGCCGACCGCAGCGACAACGATGCGGCTGTATGCGGGTCTCATTTCGATGACGACATAGCAGCTTGCGACCGGACAATGCGAGCCACGAGCTGGGCGGGCTCCAATTACGATAGCGAACGACCTGGCCGTGTGCAACCGTGTGCAACTCCCTGACTACGATAATCCTGTCCTGTCGCTCAGACCCGTTTCGCTAACCATGATGACCGCAACGACGCTGCCGCCACTGGGCGCGCATGCGACCCCGACCACATTGAGGACGTCGGCGATGAGACGATGGCAGCGGTGACGGTGACCGCGTCACTGCAATGAGAATGACAGGACTCCTCCGCATTCGACCCCAAGCCCGACGACGCCTATTCGACCGGGTGATAGTGCACACGTTGAGTTGGCATGGGTAACGATGGTCTTCAGGAGCTCGGGGCCTAGCTATATTTGGAGTCTTACTTTCTTAGTACTCTTATTAGTTTACGCTGTGCGTTTGAGTGAAAACGGAGCTCTGAATTGAATGGTCTTAAATCCGATTGATGTGACTTAGCCTCGCTGATGGCTTAGTGATAGAATGACCGAATTTAAGCGATGAACTAAGACAGGTTAAACTCTTGTCGTTTTGCTGATGCCATCATCGGTTTACTCAGCCTTTCAACAGCCTTGAGCTCATTATCTCTACAGTACGTGTAGCTAGCCTTTCGCACTATAGAACACCTGGTCGCAGGCAGCCTGGTTGTGAAGGAGGTAGAACGGCTCAGAGGCGAGCATTGCACAACTGTTACGCCAGGTGGTCAGCATGGTTTCGTGCTGTTCCATCAATCAATCATTTCATTTTCGGGTACCCAATATACGAGCGGTTCATCTGTACGCCCTTCAGTTTACGTCCTTCGGTTTATTCCTTCATGGCATTAGTTCCCTTGTTCGACGGTCTAGCACCGGCTATCGTCTCTACCCAAACTTATATCTTATATCACCACAGTTTCGTGGGCGGTTGGCGGCACTAGCTCCTCTCACACGTCCACATCGACTCGCCACCCAAGATCTGGTGGCTTTATTGAAATCAAAATTTCAATCAGTCCCCTTGACGTCTCCTGTCAGTTGAGTCGGGAGGAACTGTCGCTTATCGCTTCTGGTTTTATGATGGCCGTGTTCATGGTGAGTCACTACGTCCCCCGTATTAGCTATAGCCCGCTCCCTCCACTGCACTCAGGCAGCTATGTTATAGATGCTCTGTCAACACATTGTCCTCACATTTTTGGGACTTCCTCGTTCCTTAATTGCCGTAATTGCGAGGAACATGAACTCTGAGGTCTCAGGTATGTATACGTGTCATCATATGCGTCCCGAATATTCACACTTCTTAGGTCCGGTTGTCGGTATCGACTTGGGGACGATCAACTCTTGCGTCTCTGTCAAGACCTTTTGAGTCGTCAAGAACTCGGAAGGCGCACGGATAACACCTTCCGTCGTTGTGTTCACAAAGATGGTGAGCGTTTCGTTGACCTTCCCGCTAAGCGACAGGCAGTCGTCAACTCGCAAAACGTGTGTTCACACTCAAGCGGTTGATCGGCCGTCAGTTCGGTGACAAGGAAGTGAAGGACAATATGAGGCACTGGTACGAAGACCTTTTTCATTGTTTTGAGAGAGCGTATGTGTTTATGTCCGTCCTTCTGTCGGGCCATTCACAGTTGTCCCCAAGCCTGATGGGCGGGGCGGCCAGCAGTGGAGGTAGAGTTCCACAGCAAGCAGCGACAATATGTGAGTCGTCGGCGCTTATGTACTTTCTCTTGAGCTTGCGCTCCATAGAAGAGCTATCGTCAATGGTCCTGGTCAAAATGAAGGGGACGGCAGAACAGAGCCTATTCAAGAAGGTCAAGTACGTATGTCGGCGTCGATCTAATCCTGCCACTGTATGCTAGTAAATTCTGACCCATAGCCAAGCCGTCAACACCGTCCGCATGCTCAGCGTGACAACGTCAGGCATTGAAGGACGGGCCTTGAAGTCCTTCGCGTAATCAATGAGCCTACTGCCGCAGCTCTTAACTACGGACTTGACCTCGCCGACGACTGTTATCGCTGTCAACGATCTTGGTGGTGGTACCTTTGATATTTCCATCCTGGAGATGCAAAAGGACGTGTTCGAGGGTCAAGTCAACGAACGCAAGCGGTACTACTGGATCCTCGACTTTGTCGCGCAGACCTACTATTTGTGCGCATCGTGTTCTTCCTCGGTGATTGCGGCTGATCGCGTCTGTCTCAAACTACGCACATGTACGTTTTACAGCGCCGCACAGGTGGATGTCGCCTCCACGGTGGAGTACTTCGGTCGAACAGGGTGTGGTCATCAGCCGCCCGTATGCGAGCCCCATGTCTGCTTTCTGCCGGCTCACGTTCACCAGCGGGCGCTTCATCGGCGCCGAGCTCTTGTGCCTTGTCGTCACCACGTTTTTGCTGAGCACGTACAGCGTCGCGCCCTGCCTCGGGACCGCTCGGCATGGACAACCGTGGCATCGTCGGCCTCTCCTTGCTGAGCATCTGCCCGGTGCGTCTCTCTCGCGTTTGTACAGCCCTTCCCTCTTGTGCGCGTGCTGTCAGGTCCCGTGTTTTTAAGTCCACATCCGAAACGTGAGGCCCTGGCATACAGAAATTACGCTCTGCTCGGGGGTTGCTGTGTCTTTCTTTCAGTATCCCGCCGCATTTCTTTTTGCCCGCTGGGAAAAAGTCGACAAAACGTTACAATGGAGAGTGGTATGTCACATGCTCCGTTGTTCGCTACGGCTTGACTTGACAATTGTCCTCCTCTTCTTTTTGCTTTTCTACCACTTACACTCTCCTGTCATTTCTTCCATTTGGTGTGCATGTATTGTTCCGGTGTGCACACATTCTGCGTGCTCTCTGTTCGCTTCCCCGCGTTATATCACGTGACTCGACGCGTTACTGGGGGAAAACGCGGAAATAATAGGGGGCTCGGAAGGAATACTCTTGTTGCTGCACAAAATGGGCGTGGCTGGCCTTTGGGATGTAAGTACGCTCACAGTAACTGCCCTCTCAACCAAGTGGACCCTCTAACACAGCTCAGATTCTCAGACCTTCCGGGAAACTGCGGTCTCTCACCCACATTGCCGTCGTTGATGGTTTCGAGGCCAATCCTGCCAATTTCGTGGTCTTCGCATCGGCATTGATGCCTCCATCTGGTTTTTTCACGCCGTGCACGGAAGAGAGGGAGAGAACCCCGAACTTCGCACACTGTTCTTCCGCTGTGCCAGGCTCACGAGCGCACCATTCCTCCCTCTTTTCATCTTCGACGGTCCCAAACGCCCTAAGGTCAAGCGCGGAAAGAGAATTCTGAGCGAAAGTACTGGCTCGTCGACAGTATGAAGGAAATTATCGAAGCATTTGGATTCGAATGGAGAATGGTGCGTTCAGATTTTTCTTTATTTTGGCGTTCTGCTAACTGAGGAGGCCCCCTGAAGGCCCCTGGCGAGGCGGAAGCAGAACTGGCTCACCTAAATAGTATAGGGGTTATCGACGCGGTCTTATCAGATGACGTCGATAACTTCCTCTTTGGTGCTAAGATGGTCATTCGCAGGTGCGCCCTAGCTAACCCACGCACGCAAATCGCCCCTCTCATCCTTCTCGATCTAGCTCAAGCGTCAACCTCTCAGGGAACAGTAAGCACACCATGAAGAACGCAGATGGTCGTGTGGACGACAACCACTCCACGGTCTACACATCGGCCGACATCCTCGTGCACCCATCCGTCCAGCTGACCAGAGGTGGACTCATCCTCATCGGTCTGCTCTCCGGTGGCGACTACCACCCCGCCGGCCTCGCCCGCTGTGGGACCGGGATCGCTCACAGGCTCGCAAAGTGTGGGTTCGGCGACGAACTCCTCAAGGCCACTCAGTCTCTGACCCGCGACGAGCTCCCCGACTTCCTCACCACGTGGCGCGAGGACCTGCGCGGCGAATTGCGCACCAATTCGCGTGGGCACCTCGGCTCCAAGAAGCCCTCCCTGGCCAAGGCCGTACCGGACGCGTTTCCCGACATCGACGTCCTGCTCTCGTACACCAATCCGATCATCAGCGCAACGGACGCCAGCGCGTGCCACACACGCACACTGCCCCGGTGGGAGCGCGAACCGGATCTAGGGAGACTCGCGCACTTTTGTGAGTTGCGCTTTGAGTGGGGGCTCAAAGACATCATCATAAAACGCTTTCGTACCATCTTGTGGCCAAGTATCGTGCTCCGTGCCCTGCGACGCTCTGCGTTGGAAGCGGCAGCTGTCGGTGTGCCCGGCGGGAAGGAGAGAAGACCGCTTCAGGCGACTCCGTCAACGTTTCTGGCGCGGCACTTCTCTTCTTTGGGTCCCGGTGCGTACGACACAGGAGACGGAGACGCTGGAGACGGAGACGCTGGTGGATTGCGGGGACTCGTTGTGAATATTCATGGCTCGCGGATGCACGCCTACACAGATGGCATCTTGGAGTATCGCCTCGAGGTCGCGCCTGCGCAGCTTGTGTCCCTTGCCCGTGCGGGAATTCAAGAATCCCGAAAGCCCGCGGACACCACGTACGACGTACTCCCCTCGGCATCTGAGGATAGTGGCGGAGATCCCGACGACAGGGACACGGGCACAAGGAAAAGGAAGCGTGGTGCGCGCGCCCCACTGGAGCCAGACAGCCACTTGCGTATGTGGATGCCGGCGTGTATGGTCCGTCCTGCGCTCCCGGATCTTGTCAAGCGGTATGAAGCTGAGCTCGAGGCGAAACGCACGAAGAAGTTGTCAAAGGGTAAGCAGCGAGCGTTGCCGCTGGCGAAGGCGGCTCGCAATGGCAACGCCGAAGAGGGGCAGATCCCCCGCGCGCTGTAAGGCCAACCTGTCGTTCGGCCTGCGCCTTTGCTCACCGACCCTTACTTTACCTACGGCCATTCTCTCGCGTCGGCCTCGTGTTTTCGTCTGTCAACCCTCGTCTCATCCTCGACTTTTCGTTTACTTTCCTCCCACTACGGCGTTCAAGTTTCTTCTCACATATTCGACTTGGTCGCATTTCGATTCGTTTGGCCTTAGGTACTGATCGTTTCGTATAAAGGCTGTCTGTCGTGTTCGTGCTCTCAATGTCATAGTCGGTTCCCCTGTTCTCATTCTCGTTTTCGTTCTCCCGCTGATTTGACAACCATCTCGGATCAAGTCTTAAGTCGAAGACATCCGACTCTTGTCGTCCTCTTTGCACGTCGTTTCTTTTCGCCTCCCTCAAGATCGACCTTCTTCTCCATACTCGAGTTTGCTCTACTGATTCCCTTCTCCCCCTTCTAGGTCTCCTACTTCGTGCTACATCGGCTCCACGAGATCTCGTATTCGCCTCTCTCTCACCTTCCTCATTCGACTTCGCGTGCCGCCTCGTCCTCCGTTGTCGCGTCTGTTCGACGATCTCTGGTTCTTGAGTCGTCTACTATCTCTTTCTACATCAGTTACCTCCCTTCGACTTGACCGATTCCGCGCGCGTAACGATCGTTTCGTACATGTTCTGGCTTCACTCTGTTCCCGTTCCTCCAAATTTGTACCCTCCTGCCTCCGTTCTCGCGTCTTCGTCTTGGTCTCTGGTTCCTGGCTCCTGCAGCGGACTCAGCTTCTCGAGTTCGATTTCGACGCCTTCCAAGCTTTGCTGGTTACGGGCAATGGAACCCTCGTGCTTGGCCAAGTCCTTCTCTGCTTTAGTCATCGCTACCTCTGCTCTGGTGATCCCCTCGCTTGCAATGTCGATGTGTAGCTTCAGGCCATCAACTTTTGCCCTCTGCGCAAGTAACTGGGAACCGCCGATATCGAGAATCTTCTTCTCGAGGGCCTTGATCGCTTCTTCGATCGTACCCGACGGAGACTGCAACCTTTTGAGCTCGTTCTGGGCGGTAGAAATCTCGCGTTCTAGGAATGCGACACGAGAGAGATCACCCGCACCTGGCTTGCTCTGCGTCCTAAGTTGGCTCCAGCCTTAACATACTACGAACAACAGAGAGTGATGCGGTGCTTACTCGAGGTCGTGGACCCACTTTTCAGCTTCTATGACGCGCTTCCCGGCGTTCGGATATCGAGATTGACCAGGTCAATCTCGAGGTTGATCTGCGGCCCAGACCTCCCCACAGCCTCTAGCTCCGCTTCAGCTGCCCGAAGCTCTTCCATAGCCTCTGTGAGCTTCAAGGCAGCGGCTTCGCTGTCCTGCTCGTACTTTTGCGGTAAGTCAGGCGGAACCGCATCGACACCACCTCTGGGTTTTGCCGCGCCCCCGGACATCGTGCCAGACGAATCGACGAGCTCTCCCACGAGAGTGACAACTCGCCACCCGCGCGCACCGGATGCTATGCGATTTGCTTGCGCGAGATCCTGCGCGACCAATGTGTCACGCAATGCCTTGTAGAACGCATGAGCGAACCGCGGTTCCTTCGGCTCGACGAGGTCGAATAGGCGTGGGACGTTCTCTGGAGTCTGGATGGACCTCATGCCGTTCGTCTCGTCTATCTTCTCGAGCGCAAGGAAATCCGCGCGTCCGACGTCTTGCTTTCGGAGGTACTCGATGCAGGCTTGACCCTGCTGCACCGTGTCCGTGACCATGTCGTTGAGGGAACCACATGCAGTTGTAATCGCCGCGTCGTACCTGTCAGGGATAGTCCCGAGACTTCCAAGTCGACCCTGCTCCATGACGTGAGGTTCGCCAAAACTTCCACGTGGTACTCACATGAAATCCGCTGACCCGACCTGACTTCCTCAAGCGTGTCAGACCATCCAAGACCTTGTTCTGTGAAGCGCTGGCCGCTTGTGACGCTTTGGCCTCCTCGGCACATTGCCTCGTGGAGGATGCTTGAGCACGGTGCTGGTTTACGCGGATGATCAAGTCCTACACGGGGCGAGCCTCGTATTAGCCGTCTGTAATGAACCCTTGATAATCATACCCGGACTCTCTGCCTCACAGCGTTCGCCTCCCGTTGGAGAGACCGCCCCTTAGTCTTGAGGTTTTCGAGTTCTCCGATCTTGGAGCATGGTTAGAGAGCGAACAACACGGCTAGACCAAGAAAACACACCTTGGCCTTCTGGTCGCTCTTGACTGTTTCAAGAGCCTCTTGTGCCTCCGCACTGGCCTGTTCGACCGCCTCAGCCTTCTTGACCAGCATGTCACGCTCACTTGTCTTGACATCGACCTCGGCTTGTTTTTGGTTAATCTCCGTTTTCCAGGGCTGGAGCTCCTTCTGTTTTTGCTCGATCTGATCACGAAATACCTGGGTCTTATCTGCAGGGCCGGTGAGTGCGCGACTGTCTGAGAATGAGCAGGTCGATGCCTTCAAGGTTGTCGCGGATGCCTTCAAGTACCTCTTCCTCCCGCTGCACCTCTTTCTCGTGTTGGTCGGCTTTCTCCTTCTCGTTCCTCACCTCTGCAGTGTTTTCTTGGATGGAGCGGAGGGCGTTGTTACGGGCGTTCTCGTCCTGCAACACGAACCGGTCAGCCGGTACCGGACGGACATGCGGCACTGAAAACCATACGTCCTGCAACAGTTTTTGAGTTTCTCGGCATATCTATGGGCACGTTGACGCGCCTCTTCCAGGCCTACTTCCCGCTTTTCGTATACTGCCATCTCTTTGAGTGCCAGGCCCAGATCGAAAAGGGGTCGGAGTCGGGCGTTCAGCGCTGAGTCACGTGTTGCTGGCAAGAGACCACATACCGTTCGAGGCGTTCGCCAGGGCATCAATTCGAACACGCGGCCGTCCTCGGCCTTGTCACGCATTGTGTAGAGCGCGTCACAGAAGGCGTCGGCCCACTGGATCGAGGCATTCGCAAAGGGAGCCGTTGTAGGGAGGTTGACGGGGCGGGCACCTTGAAGAGCCGCTGGATGGTGTCGAAGAAGGATTCAGGGAGAGGGGTTAAAGATAAAGAGGATGCGGATGCGACCAAAGCCGCAAAGGGGGGACGACGAGTGCGAGAGCGAGAGCGAGCGGGAGGAAATGAAATGAAACGAGACGAGACGAGACGACGCTGTCCGTGGCGGCGATAGTGATGAGTGGTCTTGGTTGTGAGTTGCCTGCGGTAGGGCCTGACTTCGAAATGAGGGTCGCACTGGCACGAGACGGAAAGGGTGAAAGTTGGTGATACGAACGCTAGTGTATTCGGCAGAAGGGAAGGGGGGTATTATACAGGGAAACCCGTAGCTAACGGTAAGGAAAACGGGTGGCATAGGGGAAGCGAGTCGAGGGAGCACGGAGGTAATCGAACACAGATACGAGACGCAGGAATCGAGGGCGTAAGGTACGAGCGGCGAGCGAGACAAAGAACCCCGAATCCGAGACAGTGAGATATGCCGAACAGGTGCCGGCGTCGAGGCCGATGACAGCAGGCGCACTACAGGATCTGTAAGTATGAAGACAACAGAAACAAAACCGCACATTGACCTCTTAACAAAGGGGACGGCGTGGCTGAGGTGTCAGGGTGGCAAAGGAGTGATTGTTCGATATGGGCGTCGAGCGGTGGAACGAAGAGCGGCAAGGCCAGCGAACAAAGACGGGATGACGCGCAGGGACGCGGGGCCTGTCTACGAGTGGGCTGCGAACCGCTTGCCAGGTGAATATGGGTAGCGACGATCCATGGGCGATGCGACGAAGGAAGAGCGAGTGTGTGTATTGGGAAGGGAAGGAGAGATACCAGTGGTGAGCGCCGGTGAGCGACGGGTGAGCGACGAGTGCGAATCGATGTCGCGAGAATCCGAGAGGTCACGTGGTGGCTTCGCGTTATTTGAGTTATTTTTCCGAGACCGTGACGATTGACCTTAGGGATTGTAGATAATATATTTCCGAATAAAATGTGTAGCATTGAAGAACAAAAGTAAATAAAGTAAAGCTAGTGACGGTATGTCGCCGCAGAAACGAGCACAGCCTGCATGTTTTCGGCCTTGAGCCAATCACAAAATTTTCGAGGACTATACAAAGCCTCGTATTTCTCCAAGAATCGTAGGGCCAGGCGAACGTCCCAGTTTGGCTTGGCAGAGAGGGCAGTCACAAGGTCAATGACCTTCTTTCTCCTGCCGCATTCTGTCCGCTGCCCACCGTTGTTTCGCCGCCACTTTGCACCCCAAGCCTCGGTCAACTCCCTTGTCGACAAATGTCCTCCGATGCCTTCCGTCCACTCGGTCCAATAGTCAGTCAGCCGGTTGACCGACTGGTAAAGGTAAACCGGAAGGAACTCCCCTTGGACCCAGTCCCACGTGTGCTTGTGAACACGCGCCTCACCATACTTCACAGTAAGCGACTTCCATTTTGCGAGCTGGGCCGGGGTCATAGGTTGTCCTTGGTACAAGGGAATGTGACGCTGCTGCTGCGTGGAACTGTGAGCGAGGTTAGAATGAGCCGAGCCCATGAGTGGCTGAGTGGGTTGAGTGACCGCACAGGTCAGGCTCGACGTGGGTGTGCCAGTGGATGGACTGGATATATTGATTGTGATGTTAGGATTGGTGGCCGCAGGAGATGTTGCGAACGGCTGGGGTGATGAGGTGCTGGAAATGGCTCGGAAAGTATCGTGAGGGTCGGACAGACTTTGAAGGGCGCGCACCGCTGCCATACCCGAATGAGTACTATGCCAAACGAGACGAGAAAAAAAAAACCTTTGTTCGCCTTGCAGTCGCCCTTGAACGACTTCGACCCGACAAGTACCTGCAGTAGGGCTGTTAGCTGGTCAAGCCGGCTGTCAAGTGCGTCCCAGCGGAACTCTGTGTCAGTGCGCTGAGAGCGCTGGTCCATTTTTATGTCCGTGGCCAAACCACGGAAAGTGGCCGCAACACGCTCGGGCAGATCCTTGAAAGCGTGGCGAACTTCTTCTTCCGCTTGGTCAACCACAGACTGAGCGGAACTGGCAAACTGGCGGAACGCCGGATCGTTGAACGGGGGATATCGGAACATGGCACAGGAGGGGTACTTTGCGAACAAGATGGCACAGTCTTGCAGAAGAACACGGCGAAGCCACACCAGCAAGCGGAGGAACTGCTTGAGCGCGATGTCGGCAGACTTTGGGCCGCTGGCGGTTTGGCGTCGGGCAAGCTCGCCCTGCTCGTGCTCCACCCAAGGAAACACGGCGGCCAGCAGTTCCGCTGGTGGTTCTAGCAACCATGTTTGAGACCAACAAAGGGTCAAGAGGTACAGAATATGACTCACCAAGGGCAGTCCGAGGCTGGAAATGAGCATCCGGCTGCTGAGCGTTAAACATGGCGGCACCAAGGAGTGCGTCAGTCGGGAACGCGCGGTCATAGCAAGGCCGAAAAGACCCGCTCTCGCTCCACCCACCGAGCGCTTTTGTCCCACTCACACTGGCGCCGTGAGCTCGAGCAGTTTGCGCTGCGAACGGTCGGCCTGCATGAGTGGACTTGGATATCGACACCCCATTCTTGGCGTGGATGATGTTGACCCTGTCATTGTGGGCTAATGCCGAGGGTCAGCCATTTACAGAGGAATATCATTGCAGTGGTGACTCACATTTGTACTTCAAGGGAACGTCTGGCGAGCCCGTGCTAGAGAAAAACAGGAGCTGGTTATACCAGTCACGTCTTCCGAACTCCCCAAAGTCGGGATCCGAGAAGTCTGGAGCGAACTCTGGAACCGGGATCTGCCTGAGGTGGAACGTCGCCCAGAGCAGCATCGCGACAGCATTGATGGGACAGAGTTCGACAAGGCGGTGACGGATGGCCCCATGCTCGTCCGTGCGGCCAGTCTGGTTGTTTTTTTTTTTTTTTTTTTTTTTTTTAAATCCATTATTGTGCGCCTGAGGGCAGAATACCCTATGTAGCACTACACTTTCGGATGTATTACAAGTATAAGACTCTTCGCTTTCCAGTAACCTCACTTTATATCTTAAGACTCCTTTGCCCCGAGGGGCAACTAACGACGTC
>JAKELH010000917.1:0-21788 GCA_021525015.1 Lactarius pseudohatsudake
TCACGATCGCGGAACTGATCCCACGAAAACGTGATAATTACTACGTATCGTACCAGTATTATTAGTCATAGAAGACAAGAGCGCGGAGCTCGATCGACTCGCGTTTCTCCACGCCAGACGGAGTCGTGGGGTCCTCGAACGCGGTGTGCGCGTGAGCACCGCCACGCTCCCATCTTGAATCGAGTCAAAGCTAGCAAATGCCGCCAGCGAAATCAGCACGAGACACCGTACCAGACAGCGCAAATGACCGACGGTACCACTTGATTAGCACGCCCTCCTCCGGCGTCATCCCGCGTACGTATTTCCACCTGTGGTTCTCGTTCCACTGTACGCCGTACGTCTCCCCGTCACGATCTGGGTATTTGAGCGTATGCGGAACGAGATCGCGGCTTCGGTCGACGCTGTTGAATCGCAGAGCGCGAGCGGCCAGTCATACGCGGCATGGTGGATCGGCCGCCACAGATTGATGATCTGGAAGCGCCGCTGCAGAAATCCCTCCACGTCCTCCGTTGGGAGGTGGCGTTGCACCCGCGCGATGGCCGATGCGGTCGTCTGTCGACGTGCACGCCCGGAACGGGCTGTCGAGCCTGAGGCGTGTCGATGACACCAGGGCGCCTGCGGCGGATGGCTGTGACGACGAGATGCACACCGTCAGCGGGCGTCCGTGCATTTTAGGGACGGAGGAACTCACTGTGGTCGAAAAGGACGACGCGGCTGGCGCCCGTGAGCTGCTTGAGCAACTCTATGCTCTCGGGGTAGTACTCGCGCAAGATCTCTTCGTCGTTCGCGAACGACGTGTGCTTAGCGGGGTGGTGGAAGAACTGGAAGCCGTTCTTGTCGAGGGTGACCTCAGCGCGTCCGCGGAGGTTCTCGACTTTGACGGCATGGGCCGTGTATTCCCAGTTGGAGGCGCGCTCGCCGGTG
Organism: Lactarius pseudohatsudake; assembly: GCA_021525015.1. Taxonomy (NCBI): domain Eukaryota; kingdom Fungi; phylum Basidiomycota; class Agaricomycetes; order Russulales; family Russulaceae; genus Lactarius; species Lactarius pseudohatsudake. Next base: position 925 of record JAKELH010000917.1, read on the forward strand.
GTGGGATCGGGGTTGATGTTAGCCCACGCCTTCGACCCATCTGTGGGTGGAGTGAAATATCTGAGGGTGGTATCGACGAAGCGAGGCTCGTTGGAGTCTGTCATGTTTGCCTGTATGCGAGGTGTTCTAGTAGGTCTGTGCAATGGATGGGAACTCACCACGGCTTATATAGACCATCGCTCGCGCGTTCCTGTGACGAAATTGCGCGATTGACCTTCTGACAAATGTTTTTGCTGAGTATTCCAGGCCCGAGTCAACTTACAAAGAGTTTCGAGTCATCAATGAGTGTGGGAGTTGCGTCCACTAGCGCCCGACGACCCGGACAGGTCCGAGTCTCGGGCCGTAAGTTAATTCCATCACTGTTCCATCCCAACTGCCGGCGCGTAATTGCCAGTAAATCAACTACGTTTATTTAGCTCCGTCGTACTTCGTCCACAAAGCTTAGTTCATTATCGATGCGCACTCAGAGGTTTGTCCAAGGTCTTATTTTTCCATACTCTAGACTGATTGACCGAATTCTCCCCGCTAATTTCCAATCAGTCAATGTCCAGTCCCCTTACCAAGTTTTGCTGAATCGCTCCCATTGATACTAGGCTCTCCTAGGTGTGTTCACTGGCACTGCTTATCAGTTGACTGACTCCTCACTGCTGATCTTCAACCCGTCCTCTCACATAGAAAGATAACTCAAGGTGCACCCTTCAGCACCCCTGTAGCAGCAGCAACGAGTACTGACCTTGTGTGGCACAGGCGAGAGTCACAGGCAAGAAACGACAATCTACGTGCTCCCGGACAACGTCTTGCTTGAAATATTTGACTCCTTTAAAAAGGATCTCTGGTACACCACTGCTACTGGATGGAAATGGTGCTTCTTGGCGCACGTATGTCGGAGATGGCGACAAATCATATTTGAGTCACCACAACGTCTCAATCTCCAAATTCGCTGCACATTCCGAACTCCTGTCAGGGAGAGTCTTGGTATATGGCCACCCATTCCCATCGCTATTGATTTTCGCTGTCCCTACGACGATGGCCTTCCCCCTGACGAGGAAGACAATGTCATGGCTGCACTCGAGCACCCCGGTCGTGTATGCTATCTCAGGCTCAAGGCAACGCGCTTGCAGTTGGAAAAGATGGCCACGGTGATGCAGGAGCCATTTCCAGCGTTGACGCATCTCGACATCAGCTTAGACGGCCAACATGCACCGGTCCTTCCCGCCGAATTCTTGAGAGGATCTGCGCCGCGTTTACGGAAATTCCGCTTAACCGGCATCCCCTTTCCAGCATTACCAACGTTGCTTATGTCAGCCACTAACCTCGTCTTTCTCTTCCTTCAAAAAATACCCCCGACTGGTTACATTTCACCCGAAGTGATGGTCGGGTGTTTGGCCGCATTACATAGGCTCGAAACCTTTGTGCTTAAATTCCAATTGGCTACCCCCCACCCTCATCGAATGCACTCGCATCCCACAACACGAACTCTCCTTCCCGCTCTCACCCGGTTTGTTTTCGCGGGAGCTAGCGAATATCTGGAGGACTTCGTTGTCCAGATCAACACCCCTCAACTGGATCGGGTCATCATTGATTACCCTTATCAGCTGGTTGACTTCCAGGTTACGCAACTCTCCAAGTTCATCGACCGCTCAGTTGGCCCCAAGTTACGCCCATTCGGGCATGCGCGTGTTAACTTTTTCGGTGGCCAGGCCCTCCTTGCCATGTACCGTGAGGAAGACAGGTCGTCCCAGAGCCAGCGCTCCGCTTGGATCCTCGTCTCGTGCGAAGCGAGTGGCTGGAATTTTTCGCAAATAATCCAGGTGCTCAGCGAATTTTCCGCTACACTCTCCAATGTGGTCCATCTCGAGCTCTCGTCCCAGCCAGAGGATAGCGCAATTGAGGATGCGGGCGAAGCTGAATGGCTGCACCTACTCCACCAATTTTCCACCGTGAAGACGCTGCGTGTATCCCACAATCTCGCAGGGCACCTTGCTCTTGCGCTGGAAGACATCACGGGGGAGATGGTCGATGGATTTTTACCATCCCTTGACTCGATTTTCTTGGAGGACCAGCCGGCACCATCCATTAAGAAGTTCCTTGCTGCGCGGCAGCTCTCTGGTCGCCCTGTAACCGTCCTCGACACAGAAACAGAGTTTGATACAATACTCATGCCCTAATACATCGGCGGACAAGTGAATGTCCCATACCGGCTGTATACTCTACAGCCAATCCAACCATTCTAATCATCCCTGTCGCAGTTAGGAGACAACCTTCCACACAAAAAATACAGTATATATCTATATTGCATTAGACTATATTTGTCACAACAAGTATGTCTACACGAACTTAACAATAGACCTGTCGTGGACTAGGAGTCCTGTTAGCCGTCAATGACAGCACGTTCTACACTGAATGTTCAGTAAGTGCAAGCACGAACACGCACGACCACTCATTCTCGCAAAGTCACAAGTGTCTAGAGAGGATCGATCTCCTACAGGCCATCCGTGACTCTCAAACACGCCGTGCGCGCCGGTCGTGCGGAAGGTAAGTGATGCGTGGGCGAGGTGGAAGCATGAGGGCAAACGACAACATGCACGTACGACATATATGCCATGCCCTGGCTCGCACCTTCCGCGTACCACAAACCCTGTCTTTGCGAGTCGCCGTTCAGCTCTTACAATAGGAGTTCCGTGCCGCGCTGGGGCAGGGTGAGCGGGAAGGTTGGAGAGGCGCAGCACGGGATGATGCTGCCGGTGCGACAGCGATACCATGATAAGTTGCATTTCTCAAAGGCGACGAGGGGAGAACTATATGTGGGTATTATGTGGTAGGAAAGTCCAGTCGGTACGAGATGGAGAACGCATAAGAGATTGGGTGTATGCGCGAAGCGCTTCTCGATCGAAAAAGAGAGTTCTTGTGGCCGAGGCGAGGTCGCGACGGTGGGTCCCGAGCGAGTGGATGAGCATCAGTGGGCACAATGGACCTCGTCATCGATCCATTTATATAAGGGTATGGCGGGCGGGTTAAAAAGAAAGTAATCCCGGCTTTCAGACGGGTTGAAAAGCAGCGCGGGCAGGTGGCGGCACGCAAAAAAGGAACGAGCACGTGCCGCTTCGCCCACTCACTCAAAGACTATGTTCTAAGGCACCGCTCGTGCCTCACTCTGCCTTAGACCGGCAATCTTGATGGATGGGACAGCACGGGCGAGGCACGCATGCAAGACGCCAGACAACCAACCTCTGGAAGGTGGAATAGAAGGGATTGGGAGGAGAACAGCGTTCAGTGTACATACAACCACCCACGCAGCTCTCACACCTATGGGAAGTTGCATTGGACATAAGTTGACATCATCGAGGAGAGCATCGATTGTTACCCGCCGGCAATCACGAAGAGGGTGAGCGATTGCAGAACGCCATAAAGCAGCTGATAAGTGACGTTCGATGAAGTGCCGGCATGTACCTATAATTTTGAGTCTGGGAATCCCGAAATTATGTTAGATGTTCATTACCAACACGAAATCATGAGAGGCGAGATTGTCTACTGGCAGCCCATGTCCACGTAGAAGTTGCACGCGATTGTGACTAATGTCATGCAATATACGACGTACCCTCAGAGGCAAGCAATCCCCAGAACCAGTGTCAGATGTTCATTACAGTCACGAGATCAGGAGAGGAGAGGCGAGGTTTGTTGAGTGACCTGGTCCGTGTCAAACCCCAAGCGCCCGCACCTCCCATGTCGGACATCTTTGTGAGTCACTTAGTTTTGCTTACCGGGTACATGTGCCCGTGCGGCGCCGGGTGAGGGGGACGATGAGGATCCGAGGTGATGGCACGCCGGGAGAGCAAGAATCAATGATTGTGATATGAGCCAGCAGACGAAGTACTAGCCTAGGGGATGGAAGGCGCAGCGAGAGATACAGAATAGTGACCGATTGGGTAGGTATATGCGACAGGCTAGTAGAGACCGGGCTGAAGCACGAAATGCTTCTTGGCGAAAAATGTGTCCGAGGCGAGGTCACGACCAGGTGGGCGGGACGAGTGCACCGGCAAGCGAGGGACAAAAAAAATGCCTTTTTCATCGATCCCTTGGCGATTTATATTCAAGGGTGCCGTGGGCGGGCAAAATAAGTTTTTGAACTGGGGATAGGCAGGAATGAGCACGTGCCGCCCACGTCTCCTCTCTCCTCTCACCATGGGTCACTATTCACTGACACGAGCGAGGCAATTGAAATACGCATCACTGCACTACATTTCGCAACAGCTGGGCAGGTTTGCAACGACTCATAGGGCTGGTACTAGTATAAGAGCTTAGTTCATCATCCGCATTAATGGGTACTCAGAGGTTCGTCTCAAGCACTTCGTTTGTTCATATTACTGGGCTGATTGGAGCTAATATCCGACGAGCGACTGGCATTCCCTGTCCCTTTCGAGTTGTTCTGAACCGCTTTCAGGTTTATCGATTGGCTCTCCCAGGTGTGTCCAGTGCCCACCAAGTGACTGAGTACTCACTCCCGGTCCTCAATTAGCTTACGACCGCTCTCCCCACCGGGTGATTCGTCCCCTGGTACCACTTCACCGTGACATACCAAAAAGATTGTTCAAGGTCATTGCGAAAAACAACAGAACGGAAGCACTCAAGGTGCGTCCTTTAGCCCCCGTGCCGACTGCAGCGAGAACCGAGTTCGTGTGGCACAGGCTATACAACGACAATTGGCATCCTCCCAGATAATATCTTACTTGAAATATTTGATTTCTATCGAAATGATCACGACTACCTCCCTGCATGGAAATGGCACTTACTCGTGCACGTATGTCAAACCTGGCGACAAATCATTTTTGCGTCGCCACTCTGTCTCGACCTCAAAATTCTCTGCACATACGGAACTCCTGTCAGGACGCATCTAGGTATCTGGCCAGCCTTTCCTATCATTATTCGTTACACCAATCTCTTGACCCCTATTACGCTTAACGATGAAGACAACATCATTTCAGCACTCGAGCACCGCGATCGTGTATGCGATGTCGGGCTTGTCGAATTACGGAGCTCGCGGTTGGAAAAATTGGTCACAATGATGCAGGGGCCATTTCCGGTACTGGCGCGTCTCTATATTTGCTCGATGTCAAGACTAGGGGTCGACTTCGTCGCCTGAAACCTTGCTTGATTGGGAAGGGAAATAGGAGATGCGTAATGATTTCAACAGATATAGGGTATCGGGGTTATTCGGTAAACCATAATGTGTCCATGTTTTTTCGTGTAGTTCGATGTAGTAGCATTGATTAACGTTGATTCCACATGACGAAGTGGGGGACCCTGTATGACATCATTCTCAATCCCTTGACACATGGAGGGCGCAGGACGGGCCACGGAAGCTTTGTTCATGTTGACAAAGCTGTCTTGGGGAAGACAAAGCGAAAAGAAATGATGTGGAGGAAATCAAATAATGTATTAACGAGTGAAGTGCGTTAGGTAAAATACATGTCAGTGGGTAGACGAACCGTTTCAAAACGAAAATGAATGTGAAAGTGGTGGAGACAATGATGCACGAAAAGGGGGTGACCATTTTCAAATGTGACGGTCAACGCTGCCATCAGTGCAACTTGTAACGGTATTTAGACGGTGGCTAGAGACAGCGAAGAATTGAAAGCGATTAACGATGACAGAAGGAACGAAGGGGAAGCGACGTGGAGGGGAGCTTGATGAATAAAGATAGCAGAAGGCATGGGGATGCACGCCGTGTGGATGAGAGCCGTGTGAGTTGTTTGCACAAGATGACAGAAGGAACAAGGAGGCGACGGGGACGGGATGTTGGGCGAGGGCGAAAGACATAGCCGAGATGACAGAATGGAGAACGATGCGACGGGGATGGGATGACATGTGCAGGGGAAAGAAAGTATGAAGGGGGCTACAGTCAACATAGGGTTTCGTTAGTACAGATGCGAAAGCTCACATGAGCGGACAAGTGGAAATATAGAGAGGTCCGATTTCAACGGCGCCTACCGCCTACGTCACGGGGCAAGTCGATGAACGAAACCATCTACGTGCAAGCTGGAGAGCCACGGCAAGGAGAGACAACAGGGAGGGCAAAAGAAATAGGGGAGAGGGATAGAAAATGTCGATAAACGATAGCGGTTACAGGGGTAACTCGATGACGTGCAAGACAGAGAACCATGGCAAAGAGAGACAACAGGGAGGGCGAAAGAAATAGGGGAGAGGGATAGAAAATGTCGATCAACGATAGCGGTTACCTTGGGCCGAGCGTGCGCACAGAGCGTGGGAAAGCGGCGAAGCGCGTGGGAACACGGCGCTTAGAAAGCGCACAAGAGTGCGGGAGAACGCAAGGGAGAACGCGAGCAAAAGCAGGGGATCTAAAAGTGTAAAAGGCGCAATTTCACCGGCCAGGGAGAGCACTGGAGAGCACTGGCGTATCAACGGTGATCGGTTATATTCGTTTATGCGGTGCAACACGTTCAGCCTAGCTCCCTCTGACAACATAAGTCTGTGTTCATTTACCGTCGGAGCGTCGGAGTATAGTACAGCTTAACCGGCGTTCTGCCAGATCCCGATGTTTCTTTTTTTAGCCTGACCAAGTACCTTTTGCACGCCTCATTGCGGATCGCTCTGCATTGCATGGGACGGATTCTATTACCCTGAAAACAGTGCATCGCTCTACGGGCAATAACATCACATTCACGACCCATTTTCCTTCTCTAGTGGTGTGGCCAAGGGTGTGGCGGTGTCATGACTCATGAGTTCCCCGATCCGCCTGTCGAACTCCCGCTGCACTGCATTCCGCAGCAGCTGAGCGCTGAAGCACTGAACAGCTGAACAGGATTGTACAACCCATATGCTAACTCTAGTATAAGAGTGGCTCCTTCGTCTGTAGAGCTTAGTTCATCGCCCTAATCTGTCCACATACCAATGGATACCCAAAGGTTTGTCTGAAGCCTTCGTTTGCCACATTACCGGACTAGTACTAACTGACCGAAATCACCGAATTCCCACTGCTAATCCCTAATCAGTCATCGTCCGCTCTCCGTTCTAAGTTCTGCGGAAGCGTTCCTGTCAATTGGTTCTACCAGGTGCGTCTCGTGCCTTCCTTTACTATTTTTTCAATCAATTGACTGAGTACCCACTACTACTAATCTTCAATTAGTGTTCGTCCACTCTCCCTACCGAGTGATCGCTCATCTGGCGCTGCCCCACATACCAGCAATATCGTTCAAGGTCACCGCAAGAAACGAAATAATGTACATGGTCAAGGTCAGGCACCCCCGGGCCTGTGGCGGCTGCCGCGAGTACTGACTTCGTGTGGCACAGACGAGAGTTATATACATTCAACAACAATCGGCGTGCTCCCCGACAATGTCCTCCTTGAAATATTTGATTTCTATCGAAAGAATCTCAACTCCTTTCGCATAGTGTGGGAATGGCAACCACTTGTGCACGTATGTCAAAAATGGCGACAAATCGTGTTCGCATCACCCCATCGACTCAATCTCCAAATTCTCTACACACATGACATTCCTGTCAAGAACAATCTGGGCGTCTGGCCAGCCTTTCCTATCGTTATCGACTATAGGCGTTCCAAGCGTGGCGTTACGCCTCGGGATGGAGACAACATCATTGCGGCACTCGAGCACCCCGATCGTGTATGTTTTATCAGGCTTTACATGAGGGGACGGGAGTCGGAAAGGGTGGTCCCGTCAATGCACTGGCAGGAGCCGTTTCCGGTACTGACGCACCTCAAAATTTCCTTGGTGTCCTCGGCAGAAAGTGCACTGGTCCTCCCCGCCGAATTCCTGGGAGGGTTTGCACCACGCTTACAGAAAATCACCTTATCTGGAATTCCTTATCCAGCATTACCGATGCTTCTTTTGTCCGCGACTGACCTCGTCAAGCTTGATCTTTTCAATATACCCCCGGCTGGTTACATTTCACCCGAGGCGATGATCGCGTCTTTGGCCACATTGCCCAGGCTCGAAATCCTTGTCATTGGATTCCAATTGGCCACCTCCCGCCCTGATCAAATACTCCCGCCCCCCGTAACACGGATTGTCCTTCCTGCTCTCATCTCCTTTCGATTCAGGGGTGCTAGCGAGTATCTGGAGGATCTCGTTGGCCGAATCGACTGCCCTCAACTGAACCAGATCTCGACAATTTACTTGAATCAGGTCGTTGACTTTCAAGTTGCACAATTCACCATGTTCGTCGATCGTTCAGTAGGCCCCAAGATAGCCCTATTTCGGCATGCACGATTTAGCTTTTCCCGTGACTCTGTCACATTCACCATGTGTCCTCATGCAAACGATTCACCTTGGGATCGACGCCCTGTTCGGACTATTATTTCGTGCCAGGGGATTGATTGGCAAGTTTCCCACATAGCCCAGGTGGTCAGCCAAATCTCCGCGACACTGGTCAATGTGGTCCATCTCAAGTTCACCGAACTCTGGGGTTGTCGATTCGAGGGTACAGATGACGTCGAATGGGTACACCTCCTCCGCCAATTCTCCGCCGTGCAGACGCTGCATGTATCTAAGGGGCTCGCAGGGCACGTTGCCCTTGCACTGGAAGACATTACGCGGGGGGTGGTCGACGAAGTGTTGCCATCCCTTGACTTGATTTACTTAGCGGACCAGCCGACATCATCCATCGAAAAGCTCGTCGCTACCCGCCGGCTCTCTGGTCGCTCTGTAACTGTCATCGACACAGAAACGGAGTTTGATGAAAGACTTAAGTCCTACGCCAATGAATAAGATAATGTCCCATACAAGTTGCGTCCTCTATGGCCTGGTGCTTTACGATCCAACAGTTTCAACCACCCCTCTGCACATTTAGGAGACGATTACACACGCAGATTGATGTAACGCCGCCACTGGCGTGAGTCCGACTTGGACAGCGAAAGGGCGTTGACTACTCAGCGTGAGGACCTAAGTCAGGTCGATTCCGGATACACGGCTCTCTGAATGCACGTGACCTCTGTAAGCACTAGGGCAAGATCCACTAGGCGTATCTGGTGCGCGACTTGCTCTATAAGAGCCAAGCGGAAGAGAAGGCAGACGACTAAGAGGAGAAGGAGGAAGGGAAGGATAATGGCTATTGAAGAAGACCAGACTGGCGTTTCTGGTCTTCGTCTTCCTCTATTTATACATGAGGGGTATGGCTTTAAAGCTCCCCGTGAATCTTGTACTACTAGTAGCGTAAATAGCTCGAACCCTACTATCGCTATCCTAGTAATGAGTCATGCCACATCGGCATGTGATATCGTACTGCTGACTGAGACGAGAAGTCCATGACTGATTACGACTTACTAAGGGAGTCATCACCGTATAGTAAGTGTTCACTTCCGCGACCGTAACAATTGATGTATACAGTATATATGTCACTTCAAACTACATATGTCACGATACCTACATTTGTACGACATTTACGGCAGACTCATTGTGTTGGGTAATGGTCTAAAATATTGCGCGAGGAGATTGGTTGGCCATCAATCATAGCACGGCGCGACCGGTTTCTACATTTGCATGTTCAGCAAGCGTGAGCACTTCACACGTACAACCAGCGAGTTATTCTCTCGTTCGCATAACGTCACAAGTGTCTAGAGAGCTGGAGTGGGATCGATCCCCTTCGGGCAATCCATGGCTCTCAAAACGAATTACGCACGCCGGTCGTGCGGATGGTGAGTGATGCCTGGACGAGAAGCCTGAAGGCAGCACCAGGGGAAACGATAACAGGCACTTCACATAGATATCATGCACCAACTCATATCCTCACATCCTCCGGGTGCCGCAGACCCGATGAAAGGGTGAGGTACGCAGGAAAGGCACCAGACAGCCAACCTTACAACTGGGTCTGTATTAGCGGGGGGTGAAGCAGCTTTTGCGTTTCGGCTCGAACAAAATCGGAAGGCAAGACGTGCATGTCGTAAACTCGAGTAGTTCAGCCAAATCGGAAGGAAGGGCTGGGGAGCATAGAGTGACCGTTGTTCGCCGCGAAAAGGCGGAAGGGAAGGGAAGGGAAAAAGCTACTGGCGTCAAGTACGTGCATGTGCGTCTGCCATGGGAAGTTGCAAGGATTCCTCTTAATCATATATAGGTTACGACATCATCTGGGAGAGCATCGATTGTTACCCGCCGGCAAATCTGGCATTTCCACGCAGCAATTGCGGTATGTGAGGCACCTCGGCCCCTCCAACCTTCAGATCTTCAGACCTGGGCTAGAATAACGCGGGAGAAGGATGACGTCCGATGAAAAGCTAACATTTAGCCACAGCTCAGAGGTTGGCAATCCGCGGAAATAGTGTTGGTGTTAGTTACCAGCACAGGGTCATGAGACAGAGGAGGGCCGAGGTTTGTTGACTCGTAGTCTTTGCCCAGTGCCGCCTAGCGCTTACATCATAGCGGACACCTGTTTGTTTCCCACAGTCACTGGCATGGACGGTGGCAAACGAGACCCTACGTTCGTTTTGTTTATTACAGCCAATACGTTCAGCCACGTTTCTTCCCAGTGACTTTTATAGTAATGGTCAAGTTTCTTTGCCGACCCCGCTTCAAACTTCCCTAGGCCTAGTTAGGCCTAGTTAGGTCTGGGCGGCGGTACTGATTCTGTTGCACGACTGGGCGACCGGGTATTTCTTTTTTCTCTTTTTTGGCTTACCGTATCCAGACAGCTTTTGCACACCATGCCTCATGGCGAATCGCTCTGCATTCCATGAAACTGTTTCTATTGCCCTGAAAACAGTATTACTAGGGGCAACAATATTTCTAGCGCGTTTCACATTTAAGTTCACGAAAAGGAAATTTCCCAAATCACGGCAAGCTCCGTGATTGCATGATTGAGGCAGACACCGCATTCCGCGGTAGTTGAACACGACACTATTGCGACTTGTATAGGGCTGGTACAAGGCGGCCCCTTCGAATTCGTCCGCAGAGCTTAGTCCACTGGCATTATCCACATTACTATAGTAATGCGCACCGAAAGGTTTGTCCAAGACCTTCACTCGCGCTATTACCGGACTGATCTTGGGACTGATTGTCGCCGCTAATCTCCATTCAGCCGTGGTCCGGCCTCTCTGCCGAGTTTATCTGAACCGCTCCTAGTGATCGACTCTCCTAGGTGCGTCCAGTGCCTACCAATCGACTGAATACTCACTGTGGGTCTTTGATTAGCATTCGTCCGCTCTCCCTACCGGGCCTGTCCTTTGGTGCCACCACCTCACATATCAGAGAGTTTCACGAGAAACAAGTGAACATATTCGCCTTAGGTACTTCTTTCAGCTCTCCCCTGTGATGACTGCAGCAATCACTGACTTTGGGCGCGCAGACGAGAGTCACATACATGCACCAACAATCAACGTGCTCCCAGATAATGTCTTCCTGGAAATATTTGACTTCTGCCGCAAGAATCACGACCCCCTTCGTAATCAAGTTGTATGGAAATGGCACTTACTGGCGCATGTATGCAAAAGATGGCGACAAATCCTATTTGAGTCACCACACCGTCTCAATCTCCAAATACTCTGCTCCTTCGGCACTCCTGCCAGGAAAAATCTCGATATCTGGCCAGCCTTTCCTATCGTTATATATTATCCCTACTGCTATTCCAAGAGCGGCATTCCACCTGACGATGAAGACGATGTCATTGCCACACTTGAGCACCGCGACCGTCTATGTTCTATCATGCTCGTCGTAGCGGACTTGCAGTTAGACAAGATAACTAAAGCGACGCAGGAGCCATTTCCAGTGCTGACCGATCTCTTTATTGGCTCTGCCGATGGGAATCCACTGGTCCTTCCCGCAGAATTCTTGGGGGGGTCTGCGCCGTGTTTACAAAGAATCACCTTGTGCGGCATACATTATCCGGCGTTACCGGCGCTTCTTTCATCCACCAGTGACCTCGTTTCCCTCCAACTTTACCGTACACCCCCAACTGGTTACAATTTACTCGGGGCAATGGTTGTATGTTTGGCCGCATTGCCCATGCTCGCCGACCTTGTCATTGAATTTGAGTCCCAGTCGGCTACTTCGCGCAATGATCGAATACGCCTGCCTCCCGTGACACGGATTGTCCTTCCTGCTCTCACCTACTTTCGCTTCCATGGTGCTAGCGAGTATCTGGAGGACTTCGTTTCCCAGATCGACACCCCTCAACTAAAATGTATCTCCGTAGATTATTCCCTTCAGCTCGTCGACTATGAGGTTACGCAACTTTCCAAGTTCATCGATCGCTCAGTTGGCCCCAAGTTGACTCTATCCAGTCGTGCAGATGTCGACTTTTCCAGTCGCTCCGTCACCGTGTATCCGCATGCAAACCTTCCATCCTCGGATTGGCGCCATGCTGAGGCTCTCGTCTCGTTAAAATGGGTCAAGTGGCCGGTTATAGACATAGTCCAGTTGCTCAGCCACTTTCACACTACACTCTCCAATGTGATCCATCTCAATCTCGGGCTCAAGGCAAATCGTCGATCAGAGGATATGGGTGACGTTGATTGGCTGCACCTCCTCCGCCAATTCTCCGCCATGCAGACGCTGCATGTATCTCCTGCGCTTGCAGGGAACGTTGCTCTTGCACTGGAAGACATCACGGACGAGATGGTCGCCGAAGTATTACCATCCCTTGATTTGGTTTGCATAGTGGACCAGCCGGTATCATCCGCAGAGAAGTTCATCGCGACCCTCTGGCTCTCTGACCGTCATGTAACCGTTGTCGACAAAGAAACAGAGTTTAATGAAAGACTCGAGTCCTACGTCAGCAGATAAAGAATGGTCCATACTAGTTGCGTATTCTATGGCCTGTTGTTTGCGATTCTAATTATTTATCCGTTCGTTCAGCGGACAATTATGCTTGCATATACATAGAGTTTGTTGCAATATGTTCGCACGAATATTACAACGGAATCATGATTGGCCTTGGTCTGCCTTTAATCGCAGCGCGGCGAAACTGGGTTCTATACCTGAATTTTCGGCGAGTGTGAGCAAGAACCACGACGCTACGTACGCGACACCGAAAAGAGGAGAGGGAGGCGCCAACAGACCCGAAGTCGTGCTCGGTGTGCCATTCACTTGCACTTGGTCGTGTTATTACTTGCTGCTCGACGATCAAAAATGCGACCCCAGCTGTGCACCGGCGCGCCATCGACTCAAACCCAGTCGAACGTGTGAGAGAGGGAGACAACAAGAAAATGCATAACATCATTGATACTGGATCAATGTTCATATTCGTGGAGAGTCTGGAGTCAATTTTTTTCTTTTATACAGTATTACGACTTTGGCCTTCAATCGCACTTGCTTATCCCCGCGCCCTCATATCCCCGGGCTGGATCTCTCGCAACTTCTCTTTCTCAAGGGGTGGGTGAATGAACTCGAATAAGTCCCTGGTTGATGGCACCCAGACGCCATAGAATAGTCGACATGTGCCCACAAATCAGAGGCAAGTAATCCCGAAAATCAGATTTTCATTACTGTACCGCCATGAGATCAGGAGAGGAGATACGGGGTTTGTTGGTCAACTGCCAAGCGCCCACAAGAGCGCCCATGTCTGAATTTGACACATGTCGGGCACCAACGATTATTTCCCACGGTCATCGGTGGTGTCAACTATCTATTGTGCAAACACGTCCACTCCCACTATCCAACAGCTAAACAGGTTTATCCACATTAATGGGTATTGAAAAACCGCTTTTATCAGTCGGCTCTTCCAGGTGTGTCCAGTGCCTACCAAGTGACTGAGTACTCACTAGTAGTGCTCACTGCTGGTCCTCAATTAGTGTTCGTCCGCTCTCTCCACCGGGTAATTCGTCCTCTTGTTCCCATTCATCCAGAAAGATTGCTCAAGGTAATTTCGAGAAGCAACAGAACGGAACTCGAGGTGCGTCCTTTAGCGCCCAGGCTCCCTTGGCGACTGCAGCGAGAACTGAGTAAGTTACTGTGTTTGTCTGGCATAGGCGAGAGGCATCCAACGACGATTTGCATGCTCCCAGACAATGTTTTACTCGAAATATTTGATTTCTATCGAAAAAATCACGACTACGCCCGCAGTCCTGTATGGAAATGGCACTTACTTGTGCACGTATGTAAAGTGTGGCGACATATCGTCTTTTCGTCGCCACGCCACCTTGACCTCAAAATCCTCTGCACATACGGAACTTTTGTCAGAAAGAATCTGGGTATCTGGCCAACGTTTCCTATCATTATTCGTTACGAGCCTTCCTCGACCCCCATTTTCCCTAACGATGAAGACAATATCGTTTACGCACTCGAGCACCGTGACCGAGTATGTAACGTCGAGCTTGCCCCCGGCGTACGATGGAACTCGCGGTCGGAGAAGTTTGACGCAGCGGTGCAGAAGCCATTTCCGGTCCTGACGTGTCTCTATATTCACTTGAGGCATTATGACCCACCTGTCCTTCCCGCCAATTTCTTGGGGGGATCCGCACCTCGCTTACAGGAAATCACATTATCCGGCATTCCCTATCCAACATTACCAATGCTTCTTTTGTCGACCAGTGACCTCGTCGAACTCAATCTTCGCGACATACCCCCGACTGGTTACATTTCACCCGAGGCGATGGTCGCATCTTTGGCTGCGTTGACCATGCTGGGTCACCTTACCATTGGATTTCGATCGGCGACTCCCCTCCCTGATCGAATTCGCCCGCCTTCCGTAACACGGACTGTCCTTCCTGCTCTCACCTCCTTTGAATTCTGGGGTGCTAGCGAGTATCTGGAGGACTTCATTTCCCACATCGACAGCCCCCAACTAAACCAGATCACCATAGAATATCTCCGGCTTGTTAACTATCAGGTTACACAACTTTCCAAGTTCATCGATCGCTCAGTCGGCCCCAAGCTAACCCTATCCATGCACGCGCGTGTTGGTTTTTTCAGCCGCCACGCCTTCTTCTCCCTGTATCCGCATGTAAATCGTCCATCCTCGGATTGCCATCCTCCTGAGGCTCTCGTCACATGCGGTGGGGTTGACTGGCATGCTTTGGACATAGCCCAGTTTCTCAGCCATTTTCGCACTCCACTCTCTACTGTGGTCCATCTCGATATCGAGACCAAACAAAGCCGATTAAGTCATATGAGTGACGTTGATTGCCTGCACCTCCTCCATCAATTCTCCACCGCGCAGACGCTGCGTTTAAATCGCGAGCCCGCAGTGCGCGTTGCTCTTGCACTGGAAGACATCGCACGGGAGCGGGTGGCCGAAGTGTTGCCATCCCTTGATTTGGTTTGCATGGTGGACCAGCCAGCATCATCCATTGAGAAGTTCCTCGATGCCCGCCGGCTCTCTGGTCGCCCTGTGACCGTTGTTGACACAGAAATAGAGTTTAATGAAAGACGTGAGTCCTACGTCAGCAGATAAAAGATCGTTCCGCACTGGTTGCGTACTCTATGGCCTGCATTCTAGTTCTCCCTCCGTCCCATTTAGGGGATAATTATGCTCTTAGACGAATATATGTACATTGAGTTTGTCACAATATGTTCATACGAATGTTACAACGAAATATGATGGGTCTTGGACTAAGCATTCTGCGCGAGCTTGAACCGCCATCAATCATAGCATAACTGGACCCTACACCTGAATGTCCAGCAAGCGTAAGAGAGACCGAAGATACAGTATACGCGACATGCCGCGCCGAGAAGAGAAGGAGGTCCTGACACCAACTCACCAACTCAAACCCAGTCGAACATGTGAGAGGGAGACGCTTGGGGAGACGACAAGAAAATAAATAATGTTCATATCCGTGGAAAGATTTTTCATTTGCGCTATAACTTTGGCCTTCAATCGCATTCACCCCCATGCCCTCATAGTATCCCCCGACCTCTCGCAATCTCCTATATCTCATGAGGTGAATGAATCAGTCCTGGTTGATGACGACTCGGACGCTGCTCGGCCATAGAGCAGTCGACATGTGCCAACAACTTTGAGGCAAGAAACCCCCAGAACCGGTGTCAGATGATTACGGCCCCAAGATCAGGAGAGAGGCGAGGTTTGTTGTTCTGCCAAGCGACAGCGGACCATGGTCCGACAGCACCGCGACCAGCCTCATTACAGTAAGTAATTCCCACCTTGATTCCCACACTCATCTGGACTGTCATCGATTACCACTGGCATGAGGCAAACACGCCTACTCCCACCACACTACACTCTGCAACGGCTAAACGGAATTACTGTACTACTAGGCTACGACATAAGGCTGGTACTAGTATAAGCAGAGGATAAGAATTCCGCAGAGCTTAGTTCATTACCCGCATTAATGGGTACTCAGAGGTTTGTCTCAGGCACTTCGTTTGCCATATTGCTGCGCTAAGTAGAACTACTAATATCCAACCAGCCACTGGCATTCCCCAGTCTCCCTTTCGAGTTTTTCTGAACCGCATTTATCGATCGGCTCTCCCAGGTGTGTCCCGTGCCAACTGAGTGACTGAGTACTCACTTTGGTCCTCAATTAGCGTTCTTCCACTCTCCCTACCGAGTGATCCGTCCCGGGCCTCTGGTGCGACTTCATATACCGGAAATACTGCTCAAGGTCATTTCGAGAAACACCAGAATGGGAGTACTCAAGGTGCGTCCTTTAGTACCCCCGTGCCGACTGCAGCGAGAACTGAGTTTGTGTGGCACAGGCGGGAGACATCCAACGACAATTGGCATGCTCCCAGACAACGTCTTACTTGAAATATTTGATTTCTATCGAAAACTCACAACTATCACCCGTGTATGGAAATGGCACTTACTTGTCCACGTATGTCAAACGTGGCGACAACTCGTCTTCGCATCACCACACCGTCTTGACCTCAAAAGTCTCTGCACATATGGAACTCGTTTCAGGACGAATCTGGGTATCTGGCCAGCCTTTCCTATCATTATTCGTTACGAGCGTTCCTGGACCCCCATCAGGCCCGACGATGAAGAAAACATCATTTTTGCACTCGAGCATCACGATCGTGTATGTGATATCGAGCTTGACCCCGGCGTACAATGGAACTCGCGGTCGGAGAAGTTTGACGCAGCGGTGCAGGAGCCATTTCCGGTTCTGACGCGTCTCTATATTGACGCGTATAGCGACCCACCTGTCCTTCCCGCCAATTTCTTGGGAGGATCCACACCACGCTTACAGGAAATCACCTTATCCGGCATTCCCTATCCAGCATTACCAGTGCTTCTTTTGTCGACCAGTGACCTCGTCAAGCTCGATCTTCGCAATATACCCCCAACTGGTTACATTTCACCCGAGGCGATGGTCGTGTCTTTGGCCACATTGCCTAGGCTGGATCACCTTACTATTGGATTTCGATCGGCGACTCCCCGCCCTGATCGAATTCGCCCGCCTCCCGTAACACGGACTGTCCTTCCTTCTCTCACCTCCTTTGAATTCTGGGGTGCTAGCGAGTATCTGGAGGACCTCATTTCCCACATCGACAGCCCTCAACTAACCCATATCACCATAGATTATCTCCGGCTTGATGACTATCAGATTATGCAACTTTCCAAGTTCGTCGATCGCTCGGTTGGCCCCAAGCTAACCCAGGCCCTATCCATGCGCGCGCGCGTTCACTTTTCCAATGTCTACGCCGGCTTCTCCCTGTATCCGCATGTAATCTGTCCACCCTCGGTTTGGCACCCTCCCGAGGTTCGCGTCTCATGTCGTGGGATCAACTGGCATGCTTTGGACATAGCCCAATTTCTCAGCCATTTTCGCACTCCACGCTATAATGTGGTCCATCTCGATATCGAACCCGGGCTTGGGCATAATAAATCATGCGATATGGGTGACGTTGATTGGCTGCAACTCTTCCGCCAATTCTCCACTGCGCAGACGCTGCGTTTATATTGCGAGCCCGCAGCGCACGTTGCTCTTGCACTGGAAGACATCTCGGAAGAGCTGGTCGCCGAAGTGTTGCCATCCCTCGATTTAGTTTGTGTAGTGGACTTGGACCAGCCGGCGCCATCTATCGAGAAGTTCGTCGCTGCCCGCGAGCTCTCTGGTTGCCCGGTAACCGTCTTCTACACAGAAGCGGAGTTTAATGAAAGACGAGACTCTTACGTCAGCAAATAAAAGGTTGCGTACCCTGGCCTGCTAGTTCTCCCTCCGCCCATTTAAGGGACAATTCACCCAGACGAATATATGTACATCGAGTTTGTCACAATAAGTTCATACGAATGTTAAAACAGAGTATGATGGGTCTTGGACTAAGAAATCTGCGCGAGCTTGAACCGCCATCAACCATAGCACAACTGGATCCTACACCTGAATATCCAACAAGTGTAAAAGAGCCCCACGATACGGTATACGCGATGCCGAGAAGAGAAGGAGTTACTAACTTACAGACTCGGACTTGGAGTTGCGCTTGGGTGTCATTTACCTCAGAGTCGCTGCCCGGCGGCTCTCTGGTCGCCCTGTAACCGTCATCGACACTGATAGGGAGTTTGATCAAAGACTCAAGTCCTACGTTAGTGAATAAGAGAATGTCCCATACCAGTTGCGTACAGCGCATACTCTATGGTCTGGTGTTTCACCTAGCGAATCTAGCCACCCCTCTGTCACATTTAGGAGACGACCATATACACATATTGATATTTGCGCGAGGAGCTTGGTTGGCCATCAATCACAGCACGGCGCAACCGATTACACCTGAATGTTTAGCAAGCGTGAACACCTCACGCGCATAACCAGCCTGTCACTCTCGTTGACACAGTGTCACCAGTGTCTAGAGAGCAGGAGTGTGATCGATCCCCTTCGGGCCATCCATGATTCTCAAACAAGTCGCGCATGCCGATCGTGTAGAAGGTGCAAACGAGGGATGCCCGGACGAGATGGAAGCACGGGGGGAGACTACAACATATAGATACGTGCCACAAACCCGTCTCAATGGAAGGGACAACAGTCACAACACGGCTTGGCGAGTGAGGGACGTAGGAAAGACACCAGGCCGCCAGCATCACGACCGAGTCTGTGTTGACAGATGGTGGAAAAGCTTTTGCGTGTCAACTCAAAGAAATCGAATGACATGTTTCAAGACGTATATTCGAGTAGTTCAGCCACATGAGAAGGAGAATCGGAAGGAAGGGCTGGGGAGTGAAGAGTGATCAGCTGTTTGCTCGGGAAGGCAGAACTGGAGGGAATGGGTGGGAGAATAGCATTCGGCGTACGTACACATGCATCTGCCACCGTTATCCACCCTGCTTTCGCACGGTAAGTCACAAAGAATTATTCATGATAGAGGTTAGAACGTCGTCTGGAGAGTGCATCGATTGTGGTCGAGTAATTGCCAGTGCGCCAGTGGCCCCGGTTGGCACCTGACACCACAATGTGGTACAAAACTCCATCTTCTGACTTCAGGCCTTCAAGCTTCAGGCCTGGATTAGAGAAATGCTGAGAGAGACGAGATCATGAGAGGAGAAGCGAGGTTTGTCGGGCGTGCGGCAAGGCCACAAGATAGAGGTAGTAGTTTGTAATCTGGTCCTTCAACTGCCTGATTAATTCCCACGGTCATCGGTGGTATTAACCAAGGTATTAACTATGATCGATTACTGTAACTCCACTGACACGAGGCAAACACGCCGCCTACTCCACTACACACATTCCGCAACAGCTAAACAGGTTTACTACAACTCATAAGGCTGGAACTAGTAGTATAAGTAGAGTATAAGATCCCCACTGGCACAGGGCTGGGCTTAATGGGTATTGAACTGCTTTTATCGGTCGGCTCTCCCAGGTGTGTCCAGTGCCTACCAAGTGATTGGGTACTCACTGGTCCTCAATTAGCGTTCGTCCGCTCTCCCCACGAGGTGATTCGTCCTCTGGTGCCACTTCACATAGTACCAGAGATACTGCTCAAGGTCATTGCGAGATACAACAAAATGGAAACACTCAAGGTGCGTCCTTCAGCACCCCCGTGGCAACTGCAGCCAGAACTGAGTTTGTATGGTGCAGGCGAGAGTCATCCGACGACATTTTGCATGCTCCCAGACGATGTCTTACTTGAAATATTCGATTTCTATCGAAAAGATCACGACTACACCCTCAACCCTGTATGGAACTGGCACTTACTTGCGCACGTATGTCAAACGTGGCGACAGATCATCTTTGCGTCGCCACACCATCTTGACCTCAAAATCCTCTACACATACGGATTTCCTGTCGGGAAGAATCTGGGTAGTGTCTGGCCAGCCTTTCCTATCGTCATTCGTTACAACAATCTCTGGTACGAGATTACGCCCGACGATGAAGACAACATCATTTCTGCACTCGAGCACCGTGATCGTGTATGTGATATCGAGCTTCAAGTTGGCGCCGTACTATGGGGCTCGCGATCGGAGAAGTTTGACGCGGCAGTGCAGCAGCCATTTCCGGTACTGACGCGTCTCTATATTCACTCGGGATATGGAGACTCACCTGCAACTGTCCTTCCCACCAAATTCTTGGGAGGATCTGCACCACGCTTACAGGAACTCACCTTATCCGGCACTCCCTATCCAACATTACCAATGCTTCTTTTGTCGGCCAGTGACCTTGTCAGGCTCGATCTTTGGGATATACCCCCGACTGGTTACATTTCACCTGAGGCAATGGTCGCGTGTTTGGCCACATTGCCCAGGCTGGATCACCTTGCCATGGGTTTCCGGTCGGACACCTCCCGCCCTGATCGAATACGCCCGCTTCCCATGACTCGGACTGTCCTTCCCGCTCTCACCTCCTTCCACTTCGTTGGTGCTAGCGAGTATCTGGAAGACCTCGTTGCCCAGATCGACGGCCCTCAACTAACCCAGATCTCCTAACATATCTCCGGCTTGTGACTATCAGGTTACGCAATTTTCCGAGTTCGTCGATCGCTCAATCGGCCCCAAGTTACCCTATCCAGGAGCGC
>JAKELH010000918.1:0-21717 GCA_021525015.1 Lactarius pseudohatsudake
ACCTGTTTACGGCGGCTCACCCCCTCGATGGCGGCGTTGTGCCATATCACGTCCCCTTGTACGTGTGTGTATTCTTCAGCATTGTCGCACGACAGCTAACTCTTATTTGTCTCTGCCACGGATAGTTCGGCTCACCCAGTCGGCGCGTCCGTGATGCTGCTCGGCGGTTTCGGATTTCTGAGCAGGCTGCATGGTCTGAGCGTCGATAATTTGGTGGAAGCAGAGGTGGTCTTGGCTGATGGACGGATTGTCATCGTAAACGAGAAGGAGCATCAAGGTGGGCTTCCTGTCCCATCCGCCGTCTCACAGGCATGTACTTACGAGGAAAATCGAGACCTGTGGTGGGGTTTACGCGGCAGCGGTCCGGCGCTCTGCATTGCGACTCGCTACAAGGCGCGAGCGTATCCCGTCCCCGTCGTCTTCGCTGGTAATCTGATATAGTGAGTCTTCCTCGCCTTCGCGCCACCGTTGTCCTGGTGTATCTCTGACGGCTGATCCCCGTGACAAGCCGCTTCCACCGCGCGACAGCACCTTCTCTTCTGCGCCACTTTCGTGATTGCATCAAGGGTGCCCCGCGGGAGCTTTACGCCAACGTGCTTCTCACCGCTGGGCCTGCGGACAAGGATTCGCTTGTCGTAATCCAGATGTGCTACGTCGGGCCGAAGGAACAGGGTCTGGAATACCTCCAGGCACTCAGCTCGTGGTCCGGCGAGCGGTGTCTTCTCAATGAGGTGCACGAGAAGACGTTCCTGAGTCAACAGGACAGCGTTGCACAGGTACTGCGGGGCAGGCGGGGCAACCAATGGTTTATCCGCTCCGCGCTCATCAGTTCCCTTCCGGACGAGGTGATAAATAAGACCGTGCTTGAGTTTGCCGATACGCCCGTGGGATGCAGTGAGTACCCTCTTTCTCGTCCCTTCAATTTTTTTTTGTTTCCTGGATTGTGGGCTATTGCTGAGTGCGGTATTCTCTGTGTCCCATTAGCTTGGCTCTTTGAACTTGCGGGCGGGGCGATCACTGACTATGAAGAGACCTGTATCCACAAGGCACAACGCGAGGCCAAATTCACGATCGCGGCGTTACATCAGTGGGAAATGGGCGTTGATGACCCTCGTTGCGTTTCTAGCGCCGAAGATGTGAGAGTTTTTTTTCTTTTTCCGTCTTGCCTTTGTATCTTTCTGCCTTGCTGACTCGGTGCGCTTCCCCCTCCCTTTTCTTCTCCCTTCACAGTGGCTCCGAGACACAACCAAGCCCGTGGCGGCTGGCGGCTCTTTCCCTTCGGTGGGCCTTCTCACACTAGCGGTGTCATGGGTATTGACGATGCACAGTTCCTCGGTCGTGGCGAACCGCCCGCACGCGTCGCGGCCTCTTTCGGTGAGAACTGGGAGCGCCTCGTCGCGCTCAAGAAGACGTATGACCCGAGGGGTTTGTTCAGGAATACGTTCTGGCCGCTCGACAAGGAGGGCGTCGAGATTGACCCGAGCGAGCATGAGCCACCGGAACCGGTGTTTTGAGCGTGGATGTGACGACGTGTAATCGATTATCTGAGTTCTCGCCTCCTACCCTTTGGGTTGTGTATGCATACACGAATACACCGCACCCTTGACGGGCTGAATCAAGTGTTATATGGAAAGCCTGCAGTAACTTTCTGAGAAAAAAAAAACCACGGGATCCCTTAGAATCTTGCTTAGAATAAATGTAACTGAACTTCAGTTCGCGTAAATCGATCAAAAAAAAACTACACCTTGCGCTGTTTTGTTGACGGAAAATGCTGCTGACATACTGGCCGGGGCCCTGGCAGAAATGGGGTGGCCAAGAAGATGCGTCCTCCATCAGAACACGACAGTCCAAGGGGGGTCCGGACCGTGGTTCCGTGACCCGATGGCGGGGTCGGCCGAAAGTCCTTAAAAAAATTTACTTTTTGGGCGTCTGGAAACCGGCCTGTTGATCCAGAAAGGGTCTGAGTTGTCTCCCTTGTTGTCTCTGCGTTAGGTTCGTTTCGAACATTTTCAATCTTTTTTCCTTGTTTTTTTCAGTAATCTTGCTATTGGGTCGTCAACGTGTGGCTTAGTTGACATCTTGGGCTTGGTTTTGGTCTCTCATGGCGTTGTACCAACAGCAACAGGCCCTTCGTCTTCCGCACCTACGGCACCACGCACCTCGATCCCTCTTGCTTGTCTCCCTCAATGCCAGCACCAGGAGCAGGATCCCATCCCAACCTCTCCAGCGCATTTCCCCAGCATACAGGCGCCGCATCCCGAGCCCGCCACAACACTGCCACAATGCACCCAGCCGGAAAAAGTGGACGGGCGGGGCAAAGGCGACACAAACATCGACAGCTCCTCTTCCGACGAGGATGACTTCGACAGCGGGCTCAACACGTGTGTGTGGAACCGCACAGGCGCACTCCTGTGCTTCCTCTGGCGGATTCGTTTCGCCGGAGGTCCAAGCAGCGGTAACGTCTGTGCGTACCATGCTCGGCCTCGGGCTTGTGTCTCACTTGCCCGACTCAATTTTTGGACCCGGCCCCTCAGGGGCATGTACATTTCCGTCTTGTTCATTCTCGCACGTTCTACAAGCTTCACTACGATACAATTTGCAGATTTGGATAGCTGCCTAAGGCAGCCATGACCTATGTATGTTACTGCTATGACCGCATACTCTCGAAGGTTCCCGCGTGTACCCATCTTCGTCTGAAGGACGACTTGCAGCCTTGAATGGGAAGCAAGCGCAACAATCTCATGCTTCGGTATTGTGCCCAATGGCCCGTGCGTTCACCTGAGTTACTATACAACTCCCTGACCCACCTTACTCATACTGAGACTCGATTTTGAAAAAGCGATTCATATTATTGTACTTGTACTGATAAATACGGCTCAAAAGGAGCCCAGAAAATGTAACGAAGCCTCGACTTGACTCGTCTTTTTCCCGTTTGCCCCAATCTGAATTGCCTCTCATTTGCACTCGTATCCTCTTGACTTGACATTCTCGTGGTCACCCACACGTGACCGCCCCTATTACTCTGGCGTCGTCCGTAACCTTTACCATCCTCTCATTTGTCAGCGCTTCCGCACACACTTCCTCCTCCTCCTCACGCACGCCCACGCTCGCAGTCTCCCTCATCTATCTGCCTGCCATCACCCTCCTTGCCAGCCCGCTCCTCGTCAGCGTCGCTAGTGAGCATGTGCATGGGCCTGTCACTAGTTGTGACACAGCTCTGCGGTCTCAGCCCCCCCTGCGTCACTCCTGTGCAGAAGCAACATCTCATTGCCATCACAGCTATGTTTGTTTGTTTTTTGCATTGTTTTTTGCTGACTCCGTGTCTATTCATTGGTTTCGGCATAGGACTACATAGCAGGCATCAGGTGACAACTGCAATGACTTGGACAGGGTGATCATGACAACGATGACTGCAACCGCGACCATGACAGGTGACGACAATGACGACGAGGCAACTGTGACGACCACGACGACCGCAATGAGGCAACTGTGATGACTGCGACGACCGTGACGATGGTGACAAGGCAACTGTGACAAGGTGACCACGACAATGGCGACGGGTGACTACACCACGAGGCAACGGCAACGGCAGCAAGGTGCCAGCAACAACAATCCCGACAACGACCCCAACAGCAATGACAACGACAACTGAGAGGTAGATACTGTAGATTTATTACAGTAACAAAGATGGCAATAAATGAACCATTTGACTTCCCTCTGGACGTGTCTCATTCCCATCTCCCACGCTAACTTGTAATCTTGGGCCCTTGTGTAATGTTCCACTGGACATTCTTCCTATGTAAGGGCAACGGCGAGCCTAACAATCACAACACCCAACGAATGCGCTTACCCGGTCTCAAACGATCTCGCAAAGGAGATGGATGAGGGAAGCCCAAAGGATATTGAAGGCAACCCAAAGGCAGAGAAGGAGTAATCGATTGAAAGCGGTAGACAACCAGTGATCAATGATGAGAGGGAGGATAGTCAGCACACTGATGAAGGCGGCAAGGAAGGCTCAAGAGAGTGAGAGGGAGAGATGAGAGGATAGGGAATCAGCATGCAGCGGCAAGACAGCACACTGTGGCAAGCAGTAGAGACAGGAGGCCCGGAGCAATCAACCAAAGGTCTATTCAGCACACAACTGGCAAGACAGCGCAGAAGTGGCAATGATTGGGTGATATAATCCAAGATCTCAAACTGAGGTCTTCATCGACCATCAGCCTGTCTACTTATACACGTCCAAGGAGGTTTGAACCCCGGCTTGGAACTCCGAAACCCTAGTACACGGATCCTAGGAATGAGTCACAGAACAGTAACAGCCAATGGCGTAAGGCCCTCATGGCATGAGTCAGAGATAAGAGAACATGAGGCGTAATCCATCAGAATCAAGGCACAATCGATACAGGCACATATGAGTCATCAAACACGAGGTGGTCTAGAGCTGGTCCAGGCACAAGCTCATCTGGACCCATCTGGTGCGGGGTCTGGCCAGGTCACGTGCCAGGGTCACATGACGGGCGGGTGCTAAGATCACGTGATCTACTGCCAATATTCCTGCAGTTTCTGCATCACCTGGTCCCCCAGAAAATTGGAATGCTATTATAACTAGTTGTAATATAGGTGTGCCAGTTGTATTTAATTTATATATATTACAACATATTTTTGGTGATTACAACCAAATTACAACTAGTTATAATAGCATTCCAATTTGTCAACCGTCACCCAGAAAATTGGAATGCTATTATAACTAGTTGTAATTTGGTTGTAATCACCAAAAATATGTTGTAATATATATAAATTAAATACAACTGGCACACCTATATTACATCTAGTTATAATAGCATTCCAATTTTCTGGGGGACCAGGTGATGTGAGCACTTCCAGGATGGTAGTGGTAGTCAGGTGACTCAGCTTCAGGCGCTTGGGTGTTCTCAGCCATAAGTCTCATAACTTGGCCTTCCTCCTCGGCATACTTATCAGCGCGTGTCCTTCTCACAGCAGTATTCAGGGTCTTGGTGGGTGATCGGGGGACGGTTGAAGGTGAAAACATAACACTTGAGTCGTCTCCATTCCCTTTCCATCTCTGTTACCACCCTTGACCATGACCGATTCTGTGCGTGCGTATCGATTATTTCGTATGTGTTCCGGTTTCACACTCTCCTGTAGTCTGGGGAAACCCCTATCTATTCTCTTGTGTAATCATGGATTTCTATATTTGGATGAAATTTCCTTTTTTGGGGGTACACTGGGGGGGGGGTAAGGCTCAGCCCATTAAAAAATTTTACTGACCCCATGCAATTTTTTAATTTTTTGACCCCTTGCGACAGTCACTTAAATTTTCGCTTATTTGAGTAGTAATCCAATTAAGTGTCCCTAAATGGGATTAAGTGTACACTAATCCAATTTCAGATCGGGTGCTGTTTAAGTGCTGTTAAGCAAACAAGTAGATTCATTTTCTTAAATTAGGCTTATTTCTCAGATTATATTTCCACTTACTGAGTAATCATATGTCTTATTGTTCAATTGCCAATCAGCCTGAGTACTGTAACCCATACTTTGGGGCCATGCCAGGCCCTTGGAGCCTGCCAGCAAGGCCAGTACAGATTTTATTTCTTGATATTTCTACTACTGACACTGATGCTATCATGGCCATTTGTTACAATCCTAGTGAATTGTTTGTGCCAAAGGCAAAATCAGGTCAGGTGCAAGCTCCAAGATGACAAGACAACTCTGATAAGGGTTATCCCAAGGTTTCCGAGTTTTGAGGAGAGCTAGACTTTTGCAGGGCAGCAGGGTGGACAAGACAAGGTTTGCTAGGAATTAATCAAAGACTTGCTAAAGACTACAAGCTAGTCTACAGTGCTACTTATACTCATACAATACTATGTTTATCATGCTGTTTTCTATAATGACATGCAAGTGCCAGCAAGCAGAATGTGCTGGCAGCCACACTGTGATACAAGTCAGTCCTGTCCAAAACAGGAAACACTTATGCGTTGTGTTATGTGATTATGACACCATTGTCGTTGTCACCCCATTGTGGATTTGTAGCAACTTGTTGCTGTCATTGCCTTGTGTCTCCTCCTTGGTATTGGGCTTGTTGAGCAGCAGGTCAATGAATGGTGAGGGCTGCATGGTGTTGGATCCAGATATTGTCAAGACAGTGTGTGCACCACAGGCAGAGGAGTATGGTTTGAAGCACAAGAACAAGAAGCTGAAGAGGGGCATGGAGAAGGTGCTCTTGCTGTTCACATTGCTATGAGGGATCATACCTGTTGGAGTTCAGCCACACACACTGAGTAAGCATCAGGTAACTCTGAGCCAGCTGAGGTCAGAAACAATCAAGTTGAGCACAGCTGCCTACTATACCCCTATTGACTTAGCATAGAAATTTTCTGTTTGTTGAACTTATACACTCCATGTCACAGTAGTGACACCTCAGTCTTTTCTCCCAAAGACTGAGGTCAGTACTTTACTTTACTTTCTGCATTGTAATGCTTCCACAAGTGTCAGTCCAACTTGGACTTTGAAAGGGAGTTCACAACTTAGTGAAGTTATTGCAGATTGAATCACATGTACTCCTAACATGTGGTATGGACCACTTGATGAGTTTAATCAGACTTGAAGGTTGATATTCCCTCTGAGTGGCTGCAGAACGAGGAGATGAGAAGTGATGGATTGAAGAAGACCAAGATGGCGTATCTTGGTCTTTCCAGACTACTACTTATACAAGTACAAGGCAGCTTTAAAGCTCCTCTCCAAATGTGAGACTGAATAGCTAAAGTAGCTCAAACCCTACTACAGTTGTCCTAGGAACAAGTCATAGTACTAAGGTAGCGGTCACCAGGAACCATCCCCCCTTATATAAGCTTGTAACCCTAGGGTTTGTATTATGTAAGCGTAACAAATATCGGTCCAGCAACCAAAAGAAGAAAAAAAAAGTTAAAGCAGAGGAAAGCAAGGGGAAAACTAGTGAATAGCAAGGGTTTCCACTGTGGCACCCGCCCGGGTATGCCACAGGTCTGGGCAGGTACGGAATTGGTGACCCGCACGAAACCCGTACCCGTGTCACAGGTTCACGGGTTGCTGGACTGGACTCCAACTGGTGTATCAAGCATCTGCGTTGCTTTGTCCAACCCTCAAAAGCTAAGTATTTTTGTTCATCCTTTTAGACTTGTAACTAACCATAACATTTTTTGTTTTATTCTTTATATGTAGCGTCTACCACGGACACTTGCCTGACTTAGGCGTTCTGGCGTGTGACGACCCTAGGGAGGTAGTAGTTCCTGTTGGCGGGGGTAGCTGAGTGATGGGCTGGATGCCAGTGAGGGAATAAGTGGTCTTCTGGTCCTGATCGATATCCGTGAAGGTCTTCGGTTTGTTGCAGTCCAATAGGAGGGGCGGTAGTGACCCTGAGCTCGTCCCAGGAGTCATGATCGATGACGTAGAAGACGGAGAAGTGGCGTGCTATGCGTTCGTTACGATAGAGGAATACCTTGCAGTAGGTTGCGTTCAAAGGGTAGTCCACTGCCCGGAGAGGGACTTGGGATAAGTCATGGGGATCCCTGGTCTAAGGGGATATGCCGGATGACTCACTTAAAGGGAGGAGTTCCCCTTAGTTCGGATGAAGAGGATGGTGGTATTGAAGAAGACCAAGATACCGTTCTTGGTCTTCACAGGCGAACTACTTATACAGATATGCGCAGGATTTCAAGTGCCGCTCCAAGTACTACTAGCCAATAGTGTAAGTAGAGCAAACCCTAGTACAGCTATCCTAGTAGTGAGTCATGATCTGAACTGTATCGTACACAATCACATGCGCTGGAGCTTACCCGGCTGACTGATCCTACTAAGTCCATGACGATATACTGCTGACGCGGTGTCATACCCTCGTACGTCAGTGTTCACTTCCGGGCCAAAACACTCCATTAGTCCAAACCGTAACATCACCCCCTTTTCAGGGTCGAGCCCCCAGGCTGACCGTGCTGCATCGCTTCCCTTATGAGGGCGACCCGCTGTCCTTCCTCTATCCCCGGGCGGTAGGAGTCCCGCTCGTTCTCGATGTGGTTGATGGCGTTGGCACGCTGGAGCCTGAGGACGCACTGGCAGTGCATCAACCCAATCCGGTCCAGCTCGTCAATCTTCTTCTTCAGCTCCTCCTCCTTGGCGGCATACCCCGCTTGAAGACACCTGTAGCGGTGCACCTCCGCTGTAAGGGTCAGGTCCTTCATGCCCAACAGGGCTCTGTCGATCGACTCTTTGAGAGCCCCTTCCTGATCGAAGTAGACTAGATCGTCGTCGGTGTAGCTGGGGGAGGGGACATCGTAGTTGGGCGCCGCGTGCACCGACTTCCCATACTGCTGATCGCAGTCTCGTCGGAAGGTGAGAATGAACGGGTCCGCCGTAAAGACGAGCTACGTATAGCGAGCTGGGTGCAGCCTCCCCTGAGCGTTGCGAATCTGGAAGGGGATGTAATGGACTCCCCTGTTGTAGTTGTACCTGTGGGGTGGCGGTGTTTCCACCCTCTGTTGGGAAAGTGGACTGTGTTCCTCCGCACGATACCTGCGGAGCGCAGGTCAAGTAGCGCGCGGCATACGGAGCGGTTCCCTGTCTGTGGAGCATAGTGGTGGGGTTTCTTCACTTGTCGTCGTGAGGTGGTTTCCGTAGACGAGGTGCTCGTTGAGGGGGCAGTGCTCTTGGGATAGATACCGGTCGTAACTCCAGTCTTCTTGAATCTGAGCCTCATTGGTACGGGAAGGCGGTCGTGTGGGAACGTAGCTCGTAAACGCTGCGCTTTCCATATGAGGAGACGCAGGCGACGACTGCGGGATGATCCCACTGCGGTGGCGGAGATCGCAGAAATGAGGGATGGTACGGGGGACATTGGACGACTTGCTCCTGGTTGAAGGGGCTGGGGAATTGACAGGGGTGACAATGGCGTGTCTTGGACAATGAGGCTGGGTTGGACAGCAATTGGGAGGAGGTCGTCGAGGACATAGTGTACTTCGACAGTGGGCATCAGAGTCTGAAGATGTATGAGTGGAGAGGAATGTGGGAGTGGGAGGTGGGGACGCCTCTTGGAGAAACCCTGTGCTTATATGTGTTTCCCTGGTGGGGTTTGAACGTTTGAACTCCCAAATCGCGTCGTCGGCGAAGACATCATCTTTCGAGACCCACTGGTTGTCCGAATCAGGGTACCCATGCCATTTGACTAGATATTGCAATTTCTTGCTTCTGCCAAACCGCCAGGAGTCTAGAATCTTCTCGACCTCGTATTCTTCTTTGCCGCCCACTAGATCCGGTGGTGGGCGCTGATAGTTGGGGCCGTGTGTGGGAGTTTCGCGATAAGGGGTCAGGAGGTCCGTATGGAGCACTGGGTGGATGCTCCACTGCGTGGGAAGTTCTAGGCGGTAATTGACTGCGGACATCACCTGTGTGACCTTAAACGGGCCATGTCTCCTGGGCGCAAGCTTTGCAGTTGGCTGGTTGGTACGTAGGTGGCATCCCTCGAGCCATACAAGATCCCCTTTTTGGTATTTGGGCGTATCTTTGTGTTTGATCCACCCCTGCTGTGCTTTGATCATCAGTTCCTGGGCGCGGGTTCTAGCCTTTCTGAACTGTTCGAGGCGTAGTGCTACCTGTGGAATGGGTGAAGGTCGATCGATCCAGTCAGCTCGGGGGTTGTACCCCATAAGGATGTTGAAGGGGGAGGATCTTGTGGTTTCACTCGGCCAGTTGTTGTGCATGAATTCTGCCATGGGTAGGTAGTGTGTCCAGTCGTCTTGTCTTTCATTGACCCAGAAGCGTAGGTATTGTTCAAGCCACTGGTTAGTGCGTTCGGATTGTCCATCCGTCCGAGGGTGGTAGGCTGTTGAAATGTTCTGTTCTATTCCTAGGATTTGGCATAGTTCGCGGGTGAATTTGGACGCGAAGTGCGGGTCTCGATCACTGATGATGTGCGCTGGTAGTCCGAATCGGGAGAAGACGTGGGTCACGTACAGGGCCGCAGTTCCTTCCATGCTTATCTCTTCTTGGCATGGGATGAATATTGCCACTTTTGAACAGTCATGATCCGTTATCGTCAGAATCGAGTTGCAGTGGTTAGATAGGGGGAGCTTCGTGATGAAGTCCAGAGCGATGGTCTCGAACGGGGCTGCCACTTGTCTGGGGTAGATTGGTTGTAGGGGCGCGTGTGTCGGTCGGTTGTTGACCTTGACCCGTTGGCAATTCGCGCAACCTTTGATGTAGTCCTGTGCTTCCTGTCTGAGTCCTGGCCACCAGTAGTACCTTTCGACCATTTGGATGGTTCTGCTAATTCTGGGGTGTCCGTGTACTGGAGGGTCGTGGTGAGCTTGTATGATGTGTCGTCGTTCATGCTGATCTCCAGTGACTACGTGGTGTCCGTCCTTGTACCAAGTGCCCTCGATCTTCTTTAGTCGGTGAGGGTCAACCCATTTCTTGATCGCTTCCTTGTCTTGGGTGTAGATGGGGTTGGTTGGCTGTATCTCGAAGACATCAATGGTAGTCTGAGTGCGGATTGGGTTGTCTGTTGTGTCGATTTCCAAGGCTCTGATGAAGATGTGGTCCGGTAAGACTGTGACTTGCTCGTTGTCGTGTTCTCCTTGGTCATAGTCTGGTCTTCTGGACAAGGCATCTGCTCGTCTGTTGGCCGTTCCTTTGATATGGTGAATCTCAATGTTGTATTTGGATAGTTCGAGTACTTCCCTTGCTACGCGACGACTAATCTTTTGTGGGGATCTCCAGTATTGCAGGTTCATGTGGTCGGAGAATACTTTGATCTTATGTGGGGATCCGGCGAGGTATTGCCTCCAATTTCGTAGAGCCTTGACGATTGCTAGGAGTTCCAGATCGTATATGTCGTAGTTCCGTTCCGCTGCGTTTAAGGTGCTTGAGTAGAAGGCGATGGGATGTCGTTTATTGTCTTTTGCGCGTTGGAGGAGTACCGCTCCGACTGCGTATCCTGACGCATCTACTTCTAGTTCGAATGGTACGTCCAGTTCTGGGTGTTTGAGTACTGGTTCTTTTGTTACTAGGTCCTTGAGCTTATCAAACGCTTGTTGTTGTTCCGTTTGCCGTTGCCATTCCGTTTCTTTCCGTGTTAGTTTGTTGAGGGGTTGTGCGTATGTGGCAAAGTTTCGAATGAAGGCGCGATAAAAGTTGCAGAAACCTAGGAATGATCGCACCTGTTTGACTGTTTTGGGGACTGGCCATTCTCATATTCCTGAAACTTTGACAGGGTCCATGCGAATCACCCCCTTTTCAATGATTACCCCCAGGTAATCAAGGGAGGAGGAGTGGAAAGTGCATTTTTCCAGTTTGAGGTATAGGTCGTGTTGTGCCAGTAAGTCCAAAATGTCGTGGATTGCTTCTGTATGAGCTTGTTCCGTGGATGAGGTTGCAATGCCGATATCGTCCATGTAGACGCGAATGATGGTCCCTTTGGTTTCGTGATACTCGATGAGAGGTTTGCAGATGTGATTCGTCATCGCTTGGAAGGTGGACGGGGAGTTTGTCATGCCGAAGTACATCACCAATGGTTCGAAGAATCCTCGCTTGGTTTTAAATGCCACTTTGTGTTTGTCCCCTGGTTTGACCCGAATGTTGTTGTATCCCCACTGAACGTCGAACTTGGAGAATATCCAGCCGCCACTAAGGTCTGCGATAAGTTCGGGTATCAGTGGGAGAGGGTACTGGTTGCGTATGGTCCACTTGTTGAGTTCTCTGTAGTCCTGTACTGGGCGTAGTTTTCCGTCCTTCTTTTTGACGAAGAAAAAGGGGTATGCATACTGCGATTTAGAGGGACATATATACCCTTTTGCCAATTGTTCCTCGAGAAACTCGTCCAATGCTTTGTCTTCTGTTTGATTGAGGGGATAGATTTTGCAATTGATGGAGTCTGGTGCATCCGGTTTAAGGTCGATCTCGTGATCCCATGGTCTGGAAGGTGGGAATCGGTGTGATTCCTCCTCGCTGAATACCTTAGCATGTTGCTTGTACTCTTCGGGGATTTCTTTCTTCTCCGTGTATTGCTGCGCCGATATTGCCAATTCTGTTGCTGTAGTTTGTAAGTGTATGGGGTCGTCTTCTTTGAGTTGTCGTACGATCTCATCCTTGTTAGCTTCGTCGATTTTGGTGATCAGTCAGCGAATTTCCACTTTAGCGGCAGTGAGATCGAACAGTTGTTTTGGGTAGACCGTGCGAATGATGATTGGGTATTGTTTGGTGTCCATGGTGGCGCTTGCCCATTGTATTCTTGGTTGGAAGGTGGCGAGCCATGGATATCCCAAAATTAGATTTTCTCCTCCGACGTTGGTGACTAGGAATTGGATGTCCTTGAGCTTTCCGTCAGTTTGTACATTTAGGGCGACATAGTGGGTGATTTTCCCTCCTTTGTTATGTGTCCCATCTATATTCCAGATGTTGCGGGGGCTTTCTAGTTCTTGGGTTCCCAGGCCCATTTTCTTGACGAAATCTGGGTGTATGAAGTTGTGAGTGGCTCCAGAGTCCACTAATGCTTTGCTTTTGGCCTTGAAGTTACTCGTGCGAATTGAAACTGGGACATGCATAGATCGATAGCGCGTTATGAACGACAAGTTACAATTTGAAGCCCTCACTCAGGCCGTTGGGTTCAGGCGCTCTGAAAATCCTGCCTCCCCATCATGTCTTTTACAAACATCTCCTTCTCATCCTCTGGCAGTGATGCAATCCTCCCCATAATATCCTTGATGTTGGAGACGTTCCCCCGGCTAGCGTGGGCTGGTTCGTCTAAGTCGATGAGGGGTTCTTCCGCTACGCTTGGAGGAGCGGTGGGGACGTCCTCTATGTAGGCCCCTCGGCCTTGATACGCCTTTCTGGGCTGATTACAGTCCCGTGAGAAGTGGCTTTCTGGTTACAGTTGTAACAGGTTACGTCCCTTGTGTTTATCACTCCTCGTCCTCCGCCTCTTCCCCGGTTGATGAAACCTCCTCTTGGTGCGAAGGGGGGTGCGCCTTGAGTTGCGTTTCTCCACTGCATGGCGTTGTGGAGGTCGGCGTCTTCTGATCCTGCGAGTCGAGCGTGGATTCGTCCTGGTGTTGTGTCCATCGCGTCCGGATGGTTGCGGTATTGTTGCCACCCTTGTTGCTTCTGGGGAGGTTGGAATCGAGCGGGTTGGTTCTGGCGAGGGCGTTGTTGCTGTTGTTGTGGTTGTCGGCCAAAACCGTCGACTCTTGCTTTTACGTGGAGGTACCTTTTCTGCTGCTCGATGAGCGCGTTCTTCCACTGCTGGTAGTTTGTCAGACTGTGGAATTGGTAGGCATTGCGATATAGGTCGTGGGGTACTCCTCAAGTGAACTTGTCAAGGACCAGTGGCTCGTCTAGGCGGTATTTAGCCTGTCGGACTAGCTTTTCGAATTTAGTGATGTAGCTGTCTATATCCGTTCCCGTCATTTTGAAGCCGCAGTCCAGTTCGAGTCTGGCACGGTCTTGTTCCATGTTGTCCCTGAATTGTCCTTTGAAGGCTAGCTCGACTCCGGTCCACAGCCATGGGTCGGTTTTGTTTGGTTGTGAGTCAAGCCATTTGGTAGTCTCGGTGGCCCATTTGTCGACGAGTACTCCCTGTATATATGTGAGGAACATCATTGCTTTGATGTATGGGACCTTCATGCTGTGATTGGTGGTGTTGACTCCTGCGAATCGCCTCCATTGCGATAGGAAGGCTTCAGCCTCGTCGCGGTTTCCGGTGAATATCCTGGGTTCCTTGCCGAGGAATTTGTCGGTGTCGGGTAGGAGATTGTTGAAGTTCAGGGGTAGCCCCCCTCCGTTGTCTCCACCGCCTTTGTCGTCGTCTCCTGGGTCTCCTCTGTTGTGATCTTCTGGGTCTCCCCCAGGTGGTGGTCCTGTTTCTTCTCTCTTAGGAGTGGGTTGCGCGAATAGCGCAGTCCTGGCTGTAATTTGTGTGATAGTCTCTGACATGGTGGGGATGGACTCAGCGATCAGCTCTAAGTATTCTTCTTCTTGCTGGTCCTTGATGATGTGGATGTCCTCTGGGTTGCTGGCAAGGGACGGAGATGGTGCTGGTGTCTTGGGTGTTGGGGAGCGAACGGGTTCTTCTTCTTGTCCATCTATCAATCCCCACTGGTCTCTTGTAACAACGTTGTGATATGGGATGTCGAGGTTGAGGCCTTTGCTAGCTGGTCTGACGACTTTGTATTTGTTGTGTAGGTCGTCCCAGCGTATTTCGGTCCAGCAGGTGTTTTCGAAGTTGAATTCTGCTGCGATGATCTGAGTGATGTTTTGTTTGTCAACGTAGTAAGTGGCGTAGCCTGGGTCCTCTACGTTATCCTTCCAAAATGCTGTCTCCAGATACCGTTTGGGTACGTTGCGTTCTCCTTGTCTGTTGATGTGGTAGGGTCTGAAGGGGACCCAGTAGTCTCTTGTTGTTCTAGGATTGGCCACAATTGGGATCCTGGTCTTAATGTAGCGTCTACCACGGATGCTTGCCTGACTTAGGTGTTCTGGCGTGTGACGATCCTAGGGAGGTAGTAGTTCCTGTTGGCGGGGGTAGCCGAGTGATGGGCTGGATGAGGGAATAAGCGGTCTTCTGGTCCTGATCGATATCTGTGAAGGTCTTCGGTTTGTTGCAGTCCAATAGGAGGGGCGGTAGTGACCCTGAGCTCATCCCAGGAGTCGTGATTGATGACGTAGAAGACGGAGAAGTGGCGTGCTACGTGTTCGTTACGATAGAGGAATACCTTGCAGTAGGTTGCGTTCAAAGGGTAGTCCACTGCCCGGAGAGGGACTTGGGATAAGTCACGGGGATCCCTGGTCTAAGGGGATATGCCGGACGACTCACTTAAAGGGAGGAGTTCCCCTTAGTTCAGATGAAGAGGATGGTGGTATTGAAGAAGACCAAGATACCGTTCTTGGTCTTCACAGGCGAACTACTTATACAGATACGCACGGGATTTCAAGCGCTGCTCCAAGTACTACTAGCCAATAGTGTAAGTAGAGCAAACCCTAGTACAGCTATCCTAGTAGTGAGTCATGATCTGAACTGTATCGTACACAATCACATGCGCCGGAGCTTACCCGGCTGACTGATCCTACTAAGTCCATGACGATATACTGCTGACGCGGTGTCATACCCTCGTATGTCAGTGTTCACTTCCAGGCCAAAACACTCCGTTAGTCCAAACCGTAACATTATAGGTTTAAAACACGTTCTTGCTGGGCGCCACAACACCATGACACCAACACCGCGCCGTGCCAATGCCCTCACGACACTGACGTGGACCCCCACGATAACGATAATGTGCTGTGACACCATGACACCAACGTGGCAGGGTGCCCCTACGACACCGATGCCGTGCCGCGACTCCACGACAACAATGCCGCACCGTGCCCCCACCATGTGGTGCTAGGCCCTCATGACACCGATGATGTGCCGTGCCCCCACGACAACAACCGGGCGCCGCACCCCCACGATACCAACACCGCGCCATGCTCCCACGATGTGGACCTCACGAAACCAATGCCGCACTGTGCTCTCACAACACCGACGTGGTGCCAGGCTCTCACAACACCAATGTCACGCTGTGCCCCCACGACAACAACGCCACGCCGTGCCCCCACGACACCGATGCAGTGCCAGGCCCTCACAACACCAACACTGCGCTGTGCCCTCACGAAACCAATGCCGTGCCATGCCCTCACGACAACAACGCCGTGCTGTGCCCCCACAACACCAACATCACGCCGCAACACCGACAACAACGCCGTGCCGGCGTGCCCCCACGACTTCGACGTCGTGCCAGGCCCCCACGACTCCAATGCGGCATGGTGACACCACAATACCAACGCCGGGAAGCG
Source organism: Lactarius pseudohatsudake (assembly GCA_021525015.1). Classification (NCBI taxonomy): domain Eukaryota; kingdom Fungi; phylum Basidiomycota; class Agaricomycetes; order Russulales; family Russulaceae; genus Lactarius; species Lactarius pseudohatsudake. The sequence continues at coordinate 15,871 of JAKELH010000918.1, forward strand.
CCCCTATGACACCGACACAGTGCCATGACGCTATGACACCGACGTGGTGCCCCACCCACAACGCTACGGATTTAGCTTACAAGTAGTACATTACTGTAACCATATCAGACATGACCTGTAAATATGTTTTGAGTTTGAGTGCACGGGTTGCAAGGGTTTTGATACCCTTGAGACCTGAGGAGATGCGAACACATTCTCATTGGTGGTTGAAGGTCATGTGATTGATTATATAATGTAACAAAAGTGCGGGCCAGTTTCGACAAAAAGTGCAGAAGGGTGAGAAAACGTGTTTGACAAAAAAAGAAAATGTTTGCTAAAAATCTCCCTCAAATCTCAATATTTTTTTTTGAAAATTTGTACACGTTGTAGCTACAGATGTACACTTCAACCCTTACTATATAGATTATCGCGTTTTGATGATGTGAGAGAGGAATTTGGAGGGCGAGAAAGAGTGAGTGGCTGCTGACATAAGGGGGGATGGTTCCTGGTGACCGCTACCTTACGACTTGTCAAAAACATTGCGCACTAAGCACAAAGGGAAATTAAATGTTACCTGAACCTTCTCGTGCTCGAGGTTCTCCCTTTCTGCGAAGACAACATGCAGCGTGTTCTCTGCCTCCAAGCGGCGATTGTCCACGTCGTTTCAGTCCAGCTCCATACTCTCAATCCTCGCTTCGAGTGCGACAAGTTCGCTTTGCAGTATGTTGCGTTCTTTGAGCCGTGCCACGCCCTCACCTGTCTGCTCAGTGTTCTTCCACTGCGTCTCAAGTTCATCACGCAGCACAACCATCTCGTCCTCCTTCTTCGCCAGGGCTCTCGTCGCGTCTTCCGCTTCCCGGCGCAGTGCCTTGCGTTCTTCCTCCCACTCTTCCTCCACCCGCCGGTGGCGCTCGTGCTCCCCACTGACTGCTACAACGGACGTGATGCGCGACTTGTTGTCCATTGCTCCTACGGTGTTGAGCAGTTCAATCTGTTCCTGCGCAGTCCGGAGATCCTCCTGCAACTTGTGCTCGACCTCATCGCGCTGACGGATCTCCTCCCACAACTGTCCGACTTCGTCTTCCAGCTGCTTGATCCTTGCGGGCAGGTCCAGGACGATGATACTGTTCCAGACCAACTCGCCCTTCTCACGCTCGAGGCCTGCAATCTGCCTGTGCAGCTGCCTCAGCGCCTCGCCGCTCGCCTCATCCAAGATGCTCCGCTCCACACTCTCCTCAAAAATCCAAGTTGTTGGCCGTGTTAGCGCGTGAAAAGCTTCCTGGCTCCAATTCGTGCTCGAGCTAAGTACGATACACCCCAAAATGGGTTCGTGGGCATAAGGTTGTGAACATAGGCGAAGGCGACATAGTATGTGAAGATATGATAGACCTTGCATTTTGGCAGTCAAAGTGAAGTAAGAATCACTGTTTCGTCTACAAATGCAGTAATCATACAACATCAATTGGGTTCAAGAGAGATGTAATCTGGTGTACAGCAATGATGGCAACAGATTGGAGAACTGAGAGGGGGGGGAACAAAATCAAGGAAAAAACATACCCCTATATGCACATGCAACGAATCCTCCAGTTCAACCGAAGATGAACGCGCTTCACTTCTACACCACAAAAGCTTCATGGGGTCAGCAAGAAACAAAAGGGAGCCTATAGAAGACGAACTTTTTGCAAACTTTCATGGTGTCATCTCGTCTGTTGTCCAATTGATTTAGTATGTGGCATAAGAGGGGAAGAAGAAGCTCGGAAAGAAAGGGTCAGATTGCCTATTTGTTGCGTTAGGTCCGTCCTAACGGTGCTCGACTTGAGCGATGACAGAGTGGCTTGATATACGAGGGACGACTTAGCGGATGTGGATACACGCCCTTAGCAGGGACGTGATCAATGCGAGCACTGGGGCAAAGTCCACCAGGTGTATACGTCGTCGGGCAATCTGCTCTACAAGAGCCAGACGCACCAGCAGACAGAGAGAGAGAAGGAGACAGACGAGAAGGGATGAGACGAGAATTAGACTGGAGATTCAAGAAGACCAAGCTAGGGAGCTCGGTCTTCGTACTACTAGTCCTTTATACAATTGACGAGGAGCTTTGAAGCTCCTCCTGAACGTAAGGTACCCAGTAGCGATAGTAGCTCGAACCCTACTACAGCTATCCTAGGAACAAGTCACAAGTCTGATGAGATATACATGTGATAACAGCCCGAAGGCTGACTGAGACGACTGTCCCTGACTAATACTAGGGTAGTCAGAACCCCGTGAGTCCGCAGTCCGTACCGATGAGTCCGATCGCAACACTATTGCTACTCGGGGGTGAGTTGAGGTGGGATTCTTCACAGTCATACACAGGGGTTTCGAGTCGTTCCATGCAGGGGCCACAGTTTTCATTCCATGAATTTTCTGCATGGAGTTCGCAAGGTGTGTCATTGGAGAATCGAGATTCGCTATCATCACAAGGACCATTGGTCTATCAGTGCAGGTTCGACATGAGAGAACATCAAGGGTGTAGGAGTAAAGCAGTCACAATAGCCTGTTAACATAGAACGGTAAACCATTTGTGAGATCTCACAAAGCAGCTGGTCATGTGAGGATATGTGATCGTTTGGGAAACCGCTTCAGAGGCCTACTCCGAAGTGGCTGAATTGATCCCCGCCGACGCATGCTGTTGCTCTGTATCAGACATTGCGTTCTCTAAAAGAAGGGGGAACAAAAGAAGGAATATGAATGCACAAAGTGGATGTAAAAAGGAAGCCTACAATGTGGAAATCGATGAAGTGAGCGAGCGGGAAAAAAGGTTTGAAGCCCGACAACTCCGTGACAAAGCGATGCATCATTATTATATAGATACATGTGATACTATGACAGCTGACTGATACGACTGTCCATGACCTATTACTACTTACTAAGGTGTCATAACCATATAGTAAGCATCCACAAACATGAAATGTGACACTTACTGTACATTCTTCAAATACTTGCCATGTTGTACTTTGGATTTACAATGTCTTACAATCTTAGCACTCTTATAATTTCTGCCACATGCTTGAGTAAGAAATGGGCTCTGAAATATTGTCTGAAATGCCTTAAATTTGATTGAAATGGTTAGTAGTTGCCTAGTGTTACTCACAGCTTAGTGGCTGAATAATCAAATTTAAGCAACAAAATAAGTTGGGTCAAACTTTTGTCATTTTGCCAATGTCTCTCCAACCTCCTGCACTACTTTTCCAATGGTTTTGTGACAAAGTTATAATCATAGCATGACAAATCTATTCAAAGTAGCTTTTGGGTGAGTTCTTTTCACAGCTTTCTCCCACCCTGACAAAAGAAGTCACACATGGCAACTGCTGCTCCCTCTTTCACCGCCCTCTTGCAGCTTATGGATGAGGGGGGAATGATGAAGTCATAAGCACTACATATCCAAGTAGTTTATGGTGCGACAACAATCACAATGATCCCCAACTTTATCCCATCCACAGTTCTCACTTAATAGGACCTAGCAATCATGGCCACAGCTCCTCCTCCTTGGATCATTGTCAATGCCTATTTTCCTTGGAAGGTAATACAAGGTGCCAACCTTGACCTTTGACCTTCCAATTGGAATTGGGTACATTGCCTCACCCTTGAGACACTCCTAACACAGCAATTCTCGCACCAGCCATACAAATGGATTTGGTATGCCACTGGAGTTGTTGTTGGAGCATTCAGGACCTTTCTACCACTCCCAATTTATCTGGTGTTGTGGACTACAATGCTGGCCTGCCAGTGGATTCTATTGATCTATACTATCTAGGGCTCCAACTATTTAGTTTATGTTTACAAAAAAATGTAAATAAACATACATAAATAGTAAAATAAGTTGCATAAATAGTTTATAAATGGCTTATAAACATAGGAAATGCCAAATATATTTGAAATCCTAAAAAACCATGTTTACACACAACACTCTGTCTCCCTGGATGGAACAAAACCTCCCTTTTCCTACTGTCAAAATCCTAACATTTCTGTAATAATAAAAGGCAATTCATTTTCCTCTATTTTGATACTACAAAATCCAAATATGATAGTCATGTATTACTATTTTAAATTCATATTAAAGATGATGTTAAAACAATATTTACTTGATATACTTTTGTTACAATATCTTTGGTAGGAAATGTGATTATTCTTCTAAGATGTTTTACTTAGGAATAGGTTAGAAAAAATGTAAATTATATAGTATGAATGGCATTGGCCACTGGTTTGACTTACTTTTTTAGAGCTATGTTTAGATGAAAATCTTCAATGATATATTTTCCTTCTCTATAAACTGTGACAATATTATATTAGGTAAACATCATTTTGACATCATTTTTTATCATGAATTTAGCCTAATAGTATGTAATTATCATATTTGTATGTTTGGCCATTAAAAAATGAAAGAAAAGGCCTTTTATTACAGAAATGTTAAAAATTTGTCAGAATAAAGATGCTACTTTTTATATTTCAGGAAATAGCTAACATTCTGAATATATTTGGCAATATATCAGACCAAAAGCTTAGTCCTCTGTCAACTCCTCAAAGTAGTCCAATTAGTGTTTTAAAGCTATTTAACCAGCTTCTAGGTAATCAAAACACTTGAATAACTCAGGAACTACTGATTGCAAACTGAATGAACCACTGAGCATCAGGTGAGGACCCTAAACCTGGTTTCTGATACAATTTAACATTCCAAATATTTTCTAATCCACTTTCAAACTTGTTACATATTTATTATCTTGTGTATAATGAGACTAAGGCAATGTTGTGAGGGTTCCTACACTTTACCAAGCTGAGTGCCCCTACTACTCTTGACACTACTAGTTGAGCATAATACATGGTATGATAGATGGGCCATGCATACAACTATGTGAAATTCATGTTGGTGCTAGTGAGCCCATAACAGATTGTTGGCAATTTTTAGGAGAGACATTGAGATTTGAAAGTCTAATTGGCTTCAACAATACCACATGGGCCAAAGCATCCATACCTGTCAACCCTTTTGCTTACAAATCTGTAAACTGTTTATAAACCTTTATAAGTGTCTACATCATGAGCTGTAAATAAACCTAAACAGTACACACTATAAACCCTCTTAAATAGTTTATAGATAGAAATGGTTTGGAGCCCTAATACTATCGCACTGATGAGGACAAGAAGCAAAGAATGATCCCTATTGACCCTGATATTGTCTGCACACAACTCACTACTAGTGTGTCCACCATTTAGAGGGGCACATTCTGTGATGAGGTTGCACAGTGGGATGAATGAAAATGTGTCTGGACTGGGGTGAGCAAGAAGTTCTGCAAAGCTATGCACCTTCTGGCCCACAGCAAGACTAATGATGTACACTACTTGTTTTTTGACTCTCAATCTGTCCCACTTACCATCACAATTGTGATAGTATATCTTGACTCTTACTCATCACCACAGACAAGACAATGAAGCTGACTTCATCAAAGTCATTGACAGTGTCCAAAATGGAATTGTTTTATGAATAGCAGTCACATGATATTGGGTTTGGACCTGCCTTTCTTAGTGGTGCATCGTGCATGTTGTTTGACCTAATCGGAGCCTGATGCTTTGTCCACAGACTCCTAATTTTGCCATGAATACAGCCAACATTGACAACACTGCACCACCAGGAAAGAAGAGGTATACAGCACACATTATCCAGAATGGTGAAATGTTTCCTTCTGACTGTGTTCTGGGTTCTTCATTCCAGATCACTGAGAATGCTCAGTTCCCTCCTGACATTCTTGTCAACACTGTCTATGCTGGCTTTGTACTTCTCCACTTTGGCACAGAGTCATGAAGGACTCCATCAGGACGTGAAGGACACCTACT
>JAKELH010000919.1:0-21653 GCA_021525015.1 Lactarius pseudohatsudake
CGTATCGGTCTCCCCATAGTCCCTTCGATCTTTGGGTACTGACAGTCACGCCGATACCTAATGTAGCGGGCTTTGACGAGTTTGTTGTTGCTGTTGCGGATCAGAATAGGATAGGCCCGCTTGGCCTTGGTGTGGTTGAAGTGCCAATCTGGTCTGGGGTGACTTTGTAATAAGGCCTCCATACTGTCATCGTGCTGTGTAGTTTCGACGAGAAGGGTGGCGTTGGCGAAGGGGAGGTCGGTGAGTTCTGGGTCTGTCAGGGGGTCATATAGTGGTGGCGGTGACGTGGGTTCGGTGAAGACTGGTGGGAATAGGAGTTCGCGGAGGGTCGGCGGGTTACTGGCTTCGTGGTTTCCGCTACGGCTGCGGTTCCACAGTTCAGCGTAGATGGCGGTTTCGACGGCGGCGGAGTAGAACTGGGCGTGATGAGATGCGGAGAAGGACATGTTGAGGAGCGAAGGGCGGATGGGTTGGTCTTTCATTGTTGGCCCTTTTATCCTTCGTCAATCACAAAGTGTGAAATTGTTAACCAAGTCGTCCGCATGCATGTGTTCACTGTCTACCCACTCATTCTCCGACGTGGGAAATCCTTTCCACTTGATCAGGTATTGCAGGTTACGCCCACGGCCTTTTCTTCTTACGTTAAGGACGGCTTCGATTTCCTGTTCTTCTTGTCCTTCTATCAGATCAGGTGGTGGTGGTAGGAAGGCCGGTCCATGTTGCTCCGTCTCCTTATAAGGATGTAGGAGATCGATGTGGAACACGTTGTGGACCTTCAGGTGTTCTGGAAGTTGTAGGCGATAGGCCACTGCCGAGATCTTATCCGTGATTGTGAAGGGTCCGTATCGTTTCGGGGCTAGTTTCCGTGAGGGTGCCTTGAGTTTGAGATTCCGTCCGTCTAACCACACCTTATCCCCCTCATTGTATTGAAGTCGTGGTTCGCGCGTTTTGTACCGGCGCAAAAGGGCTTGCGCCGCGTGTAGACGGGCTTGCTGTAATGATATGAGACGTTCGGTCGCCGTGGGTGATCTGTCTTCGCCTGCTGCCTCTACGTGTATTTGGGGTTTCATACCAAATAAGAGTTCATGTGGGGATTTCTTTGTAATGTCATGAGGCCAGGAGTTGTGTGCGTATTTGGCGAGTGGGAGATATTGTACCCAGTCATCCTGTCCTTGTTGACTAACCCAGTGGCGAAGATACTGTTCTACCCAAGCGTTCAATCGCTCTGTTTGCCCATCGGTCTGGGGGTGAAAGGCAGTACTTAGATTCTGTTGTATCCCTGTTTGTCGACAGATCTCTGTTGCGAAGGCGCTTGTGAATCTGGGATCCCTGTCTGATATGATTCGTTTTGGTATCCCGAACCATGGCAGCAGGTGTCGTAGGTATAGGGTGGCCACGCCTTCTCCTGTTACCGTTTTTGTGCACGGGATGAACTTTGTTGCCTTGCTGCAACCTTGATCGACAATAGTGAGTATGGCGTCGAACTTCCCGCTTGGTGGGAGATCAGTGATCAAGTCCATGCTGACGTATTGAAAGGGGCCTTCTTCTACTGGAGTATCCAGATGTTGGAGAGGTGCTCGCGCCTTTCGTTGACTTTTGTTGGCTTGACATTGTGGGCAGCCTTTGACGTACTGTTCAGTGAAGGCCTTCAGGTCGTGTCCTTCGTATCGCGCGTTGACTAATGCCCAGGTGTTTGCGATGCCGGGGTGTCCTGCGATGGGTGTATCGTGTAATTCGGAGATTGCCTGACGTCTTGCGTCTGTGTCATGGGGTAGGTGAATCTTACGTGCGAAAAGGTTGTCTGGCAGGATTGTGATGTTGTCGTTGATGTCAATCACCCCCTCCTTAAGATCCGGGCGTCGTGAGAGAAGGTTGGTGACCGTGTTCAGATTACCCGGGACGTGATGCAGAGTGTAGTCGAACTCGGCAAGCGTCACCATCCAGCGTGCCTGTCTGCCGGAGACCTTGTGGGGAGCGCGGAAATAGGCGAGGTTATTGTGGTCTGTGAGGACGGTGATGGGGTGGCGAGCGCCGAGTAGGTGGTGACGCCAGTGGCGGAAGGCCTTTACTATCGCGAGTAGCTCACGGTCGTAAATGTCGTAATTAACCTCGGCCGGAAGCAGTGATGAGGAGAAAAAGGCGACTGGGTGTTGGTGTCCGTCCGATTGAGGTTGCGTGAGGGTGGCACCGAGAGCAAAAGCGGAAGCATCCGTCTGCAGGGTGAAAGGGGCGTCGTAGTCTATGGGGGCGAGGACCGGCCGCGAGGTGAAGCGGGTTTTGAGGGATTGGAAAGCCATTTCGGAGGTCGAAGACCAGGTGAACGTAACTCCTTTCTTTGTGAGATCGTGGAGGGGTCGGGCGATCTTCGCGTAGTCGGCAATGAAGGGCTTGTAAAAGTTGCCAAAGCCGAGAAAGGAGCGTACTTCCTTGACCAAGGTCGGTGTCGGCCAGTCGAGAATCCCTTGAAGTTTAACGGAATCCATCTCAACACCTTCTCGTCCGATAACGACACCCAGGTATTCCACAGATGTTCGGGCGAATCGACACTTTTCTGGTTTCAAGAAGAGGTCATGCTCCTGGAGTCGTTGGAGGACGATGGCGACCCTGTTCAAGTGGTCCTCACGTGTCCCATCAGTAGCGACAAGGATATCGTCCATGTAGACTCGGAGCCAGCCTTGCGCGATCTCCTCCCGGAAGATATCATCCATCATGGCCTGAAAGGTGGCCGGCGAATTCGTGAGTCCGAAGAACATGACAAGGGGTTCATAGAGCCCCTTGTTAGTTTTGAATGCCGCCTTCCACTGATCACCATCCTTGATGAGGATGTTGTTGTATCCCCACCGTATGTCCATTGTGGAGTACCAGTCATATCCGGAGGCATTCTCGACAAGTTCGGCGATGAGGGGAAGGGGATACCTATTTTTCTTTGTCCAGACGTTGAGTCGTCGATAGTCCTGTACTGGTCGAAGTTTTCCGTCTTTCTTTTTGACGAAGAAGAACGGTGCCGCGTAGGGGGAGTTCGAGGGTCGTATATATCCCTTCGCCAGGTGATCCGCCAAGAACTTATCCTGTGCTTCGCGTTCCGCCAGGGTTAATGGGTAGACCTTACAGTCGAGTGTGGCCGGGGCGTCGGGGAGGAGGTCAATGGCGTGATCCCACTGTTTTGATTCGGGAAAGCGTTGCGATTCAACTTCGCTGAAGACCTTTTGGAACCGATGTAATTCCGGTGGGACAAGTTCTGTCCAGAGGTGTGTGGTGACATCGTGAGCTGCTTCGGCGAGTTGCTGTGCGTGGGTGGTCCTCCGGATCTTCATGACCACCTCGTCTCCTTCGTCCAAGTGTAGAAGGCGGATTAACCAGTCCTTTGGATTTGCGATGAGAACTGGGTTATCATCGGGCTCTTCCCAGTTGAGTGGCTCTTTATTTGCAGCCATCCATGGATACCCAAGAATTATTGAGTCACTTCCGAGATCCGCGAGGTAGAAACGGTGTGTCTCTCCAAGGATGTCAGAAATCCGATTGATATGTCCTCGGTAGGCAGGGCGGAGGTCGAGGTCAACATAATGGGTGATCCGTCCACTTTTGTTGACTGTTCCGTCGACATTTCGGATTGTACGTGGTTTTGCCAGTTGTTCGGGTTGTAAGTTGAGGAACGTGGCCATTTCCTCGGTTATAAAATTGTGTGTTGCCCCGGTATCAACCAGGGCGTCGACCTTCGCATTTTCCTCGCTTTGTAAGAATTGTACTTCGATTCTGAGGGCATTTATTCTAGGTACAAAGACGCTGCTAGGAACGAGAGCTCGGATCCAGGCCGTCGGGCCCGAGCTTACTGAAAATCCGCACCGCGAGAAACCAATTCTTTAGCCAACAAGTCCTGCTGAGCCGGAGTCATACGCATCGAGATTTCTGCCATTTTGCGGATGAAGTCGTCGTCGATTACGGCGGCGGTTGTCTGAGGTGGGGCCGTAGATGCGACGGCGATTCGAGGAGTCGGATCAATAGTAACAGTAGCGGCGGCGATGCGCGGCTTCCGGTCGGGGCAGTTGCGGCTAAGGTGACCCTGCTTCCCACAGTTGAAGCAGCATCCTTCGGAGCGGTACTTCAGTTTCTCGTCTTCGGTCGTGGCCTTGCGAATGGTGTCTACATCCATTGCGTCGGGATCGCGGCGGGCGGAGCGTTGCCCTCCGTTGTTGTTCCATCGGCGAGTGAACGGACTTTGACCGGGGCGGCGTGTTGGCTGGAACGGACTGTACTCTTTGAGTGCTTGCACCTTGAGCCAGCTGCGATGATTTGTCTGGGCACTAGCGACCCACTGTCGGAAATTCTCGGGGTTATCTTGAAAGATACAAGTGTGGGCGAGGGTGCCTTGCAGTCCTTGAGCGAACTGGCGAAGAGTGCTTGGTTCGTTGACGTCCATCCCGGCACGGTTGACGAGGTCCTGGAACTCGCCGACGTATTCGTCGAGTCTTCCCTCCTTCATGCGTAGCTTCAAAAGTTCTTGATGGGCTTTGTCCGAGTCGGCGAAGTCGGTGAACGCGTCACGAAACTCGCGTTTGGTGACTTGCCAAACGTTGTACCCGAACGGCGGGAGTTCAGTGCCGTCGCGTACTTTCTTGAGCCATTCGGAGGCTCGTTCTGCCCATGCTTCGGCTCTTCCTTTGCAGAGGTTGAGGAACAGTGTGGTTCGCCTTAAAGGGTCCTTGATCATTCCGGCGTCGTGGTTCATAAAGCAGTAACAGTCGAAGGCGATAAGGAACTTCTTAGTCCTGGCGCGATCGCCGGTGAAGGCGTCGGGGAGTGATCCTTCGAGTCGATCGCCTTTGACGGATTTGAGGATTGCACGGAGGCGTTGTTCGTCGGCAGCGACGGTGGCACCTTCATCGTCTGAATCGGGGTCGTCTCCTCCTGGTGCAATGACGACTTTGTGGGCCGGGGGTGTTTTATCTCCTTCGCCGTCCTCGTCCTTGCCTTTGCCTTTGGATCCTTCGCCGAAGTTGGAACCGAGTCCGGGAATCGGATCATCGGTACGACTTGGCGGGCGAGATTCGGTAGGTGCATCGTGGTGAGCGGGAGTCTGAGGGGCGGTGGCGAATCCGGTCGTTGTAGGTACCGGGGCGTTGCTGTCGGTCGCTCCTTGTGTGGCGGTCTGCGCCTTAAGTTCGTCGATATTCATGTTGTCGGTGGGTTCGTGTAGCAGGTTGAAGGCTGCTCGGGCAACGCGGAATGCGTACCAGGTGTTTTCTTTCTTGTCATACCGGATTTTGAACCATACGCCTTGGTACATCCGTACTGCGTGTTTGGTTCCGCGCCAGATAACGAAGTATCCGGTCCATGGGGCACTGCCTTGTCCTACCTCTAGGAAGGTTGTGTTAAGCGTCAGATGTGGGGCGATGTTGTTCCTCATTTCCGGGATCAATGGGAATGGCAGGCGGATACGTCCTCCTCCATCAGACTCAGCAAAGGTCGATTCAAGAGTCATCGTTTTCTTATTCGGGATCGGTGGTTCGGGGAAAGCTCGACCTGATGTTACGCGCAATAAGGCGTAGCGTTCGTTCGGGAATCGGAGTTCGAAGTTCAAAGGGCGATTGCCGACAACAGACGGCGGAGCGGTGATTCACAAGAAGAGGAATCGGATCGTTCAGGGTTCGGGGTTCGTGAAGCCAAAGAGTCAGTGCTATTGCAGTTGAATACAATAGGTCGAGCTTAGAGCTCTGGAGGTTACAAGGAAGTCCTTAAGTACTACTGGGGTCGAGTCATGAGAATGTGCTAGAACAGACGAGTCCGAGAGAGAACAACCGAGTCATACAGTACGAGGGTCAACACGTTGGGTTGCGTCATTGGGAAGAAAACGAGAGAATATACGAGAAAGGACGAGAAGCGTAACAGCAATACTGGCTGCCTCGTCTCCACTGTCATCATTCTCATCAGCTGGCTCGTCGGTCCGCGCTGTCTCAGTTGGATGCAGGCTTGCAGTGACACTGGTACCGTCGTTGTCAGCCTCTTCGGTGTCAGAGGATTTTTGAGTTGATGGGCTTGGGTGCATATGCGTGGACTCATCTGTACATGCCGGCTTTGTCTTGCCTGAGTTTTTTGATTTTTTGTTCTTTGGCAGCAATGGATCGGCATTCTCGATAATGCGACTGGTCTCTTTTCGTTTGCGTGAACTCACAGCCCGTAATTCGGGCAAGGGTTTGTTGGTACGGGAAGGGGGCATTTTGGGTTGGAAAATACTTGGATGCGAGATGTAGACTGTAGTAGCTATTTTTTCAGAGCGTGCATGTATATTGAGGCCCTGTCGCTTGTCAAGCGGCGGCTGGGTGGTCTAGTACTACTAGACTAGTAGTTTCGATCACTTTGCTAGCAAGATATTTTGAGTGAGCCGGAGTTACGCGTACTACCCGTGAAACCCGCAGAACCCGCCTGAAGGGTACGGGTCATTCGAGGGTCAGATCTGATGTACCCGTACCCACACCCGCCCATACCCTTGGGCTGTACCCGTGCGGGTTCGGAAACCCTTGGTATGCACTAATTCTGGGAGAATCTCCGACGTCGGCCGGCGCCGGCTGAGTATGAACCATTAAAGACTCTCACCGCAGATTGGGAGTATGAATTATATAAGCTACCTCTGACCATTATGTGGGAGCCGATCTTTTGCTATTTGCGATTTCCCCCAAAATTTGCAACTCTGGTGAAGTGATAGTAGCTGACGTAGCTATCCACGTCCCATTTGCTATATCGGAGCAGGGAATCTGCCAGGAACGGCAAGATGAAGGAACGGCTGTAGCCCCAAACCCGCACGCGGCTCAAGGTAGCTGATGAGCCTGCCGCCGTACTATCCCTCACCCTGACTTCGGACACCCCCCCCGACTTCGGTCACTCCAAATTTCTTACTCATTTCTTCTCCAATCTCATCCAAATTTTGTATATACTATCCAGTACTATTTACGAACAATCTCCAACCATTTTTAAAATAAAAATCGTATTGTGTCGCAAAAAACGAGATTTGGTGGTTTGTCACGCTTGTCGACTGATGCTCTGGTCGGGGTTTGATTGAATAAGCTGAGCACCTTCCAAAAGTGGCCTAGAAAGTGGCGGCCAATTCGGCACTCAATCTGAACGGACACAGGCTCACTGGCATGCCCAATAAGGGGCATGACAAAGCGTGACCGACCGAAGTCGGGGGGGGCTTGGGGGGGGGTGTCCGAAGTCGGGGTGAGGGATAGTATTGCTCGTGCTTGACGCGCACGACCTGGTTGGGTGCCGCGGCCAGCTGGTCTAGGAGGTGTGCTGGTGCGAGGCAGAGGAGGGCAAGGGTTCGGTTCATGATCATGCAACAAGATCGGTACGTGCCTATGCTATATACAGTTACTGTTCCGGCTGGTCCCGAATGACTGTGAACTTGTAATGTCTCGATGTGATCCATCTCCCACCATCACCGGGAACACCGGTTTGTGTATGTGTGCTATGTTCTTTGATACCTACTCGTTGCAACATTCTGTCGTACTGTACTGGGCGACTCGGACAGATCAGACGATTCAGGACCCGGAAAGTTTAGACGGGTATATGAATTTCCGAGTACGTGTCGTGTGTTATGTATACAGTGGGAATGACACGATGTACGACGGAACTATAGACAGCTGTAATACGAGGATATCGAGTAGCGATCGGGCAGGGATCAATATAAAGGGAGAGTGTGGATGACAACGGTATGGGGAGACCCGTACCCTTCTCAAGAAAATATTTAGTCGTAATGAGTGTGGTGATTAAATGAGAGATATACACATGCAAAGAAGAAATTCAAAAAAGAGAATAAAAACGAGCGCACATGAATTGGTTCATTCCTCCCGCTCGGGTTTCCAGTGCCAGTGCGCCCCCGAAGGAAACACGACGCAGCGTGATGCCGATCTCCGAGTCAGCGGGTCCTACCTCCACAGTGCGAGATGTGACGGGCTTTCTTCCGCCTTGGCAACCTCGATCGCCAGCGTGGCCTGCAGGCGGAGTGTGCGAAGCGCCTGCACGTTCGACGACGGCGAGCCGACCTGCTTTTACAGAGCTGGCAGCGAGACCTAGAGTACAGTACCGACCACTCAGTGCCAGAGCTAGGGCGTGTAACCAACACGTACCTCATCTGAAGAGACAGCTCGAGAAGCTCGAGCCCCACGCCTGTATTTCCTAGCGCGCCTAACAACCATGCGCGCATGCGCGACATCCACATCGGGCGCGAGTACGAGTATGAGCACCTTCAGCGCTCTGCCAAGCGCGCAAAACAGTGTCGAGGGGCGAAAGCCGTCGTACACCGTGTTGGCGACGCGTAGCGTAGCGCTGCGCAGCGGACGGCCGGGAGCAAGCGCAGCCGCGAGGCCGGGGGTGCGGTCGAGGACGGCGAGGCGAGGCGCGCCAGCGGGCGGCACACCGACAAAATGGGGCAATGCGAGATGCGTGAGATGCGCATGCACAGTTGCGGCGAGAAAGTCATCGTGGAACGCGTCGGGCAACGTGGAGCACGTGAGCGTTTCTGGCACTGCGGTGAGTAGCTCCGCGTCGAAGGCAGGTAGTGTCAGCGCTGACAGCGCGCGCATCTGATCGACGGCTGCCGTCGGCCTCAAAATTTCAGATCTGTGACTGCAATGAAAATCAGCGGGAGTTTTCAGAACATTGGACTAAGAGCTGGTAAGCCGGTTGCAGCAAGGGTTGCAGTCTATCCTGTAATTGGTGGCCCGACGACACCAAATATAAGCTCGGTGACATTATCACAAGACGAGACAATGATAAACACACAAAGGATTGAGGCTTTCATGCCATGATTGTTCTGGAAGGGCTTGAAGCAGCTGGGGTGGTATCGGAACGAGCACTCGTGATGGAGCCGGGATGTCGCTGGCCTTTATGAAGCCCTGCACGGATTATTCCTGCACTCACAGCTGGCTCTAGGCCTTTCCATATCCATTTCTGTCTCAAGACGCACGACCAGATGAGCTTTCCAAAACCACAATTGTCCACGGCGGGAAACGACCGGAGTTAGCAAGGAGATCCGCCTGCATGAGGTTTCCGATTTGGCGGATGTTGTATTCTAGGTCGTCAATGCTAGGCCCTTTCAGCTGGGGAGGGGTTAGTTATGTCAAATGCAGCTAAGAAAGTATGGTCTCGCACGTAGTCCTTACGACGCAGTGCCTTGCGTTCTGTAATGGGACGCACTTGAGGCTGTGGGCACCAAAGGTGGTGGCGCAGCACACTTCAGTACCCCCAGGGAGAATTGTAAAATCGATAGGGAGCCATGACATTTCTGATGATGCCTAGAAAGGTATTGATAGCGGCGAGTTGTTGACAGAAAAAAGGCTGTTTCGAATGACAGTAGTAGTGATTCTCGTGCTGACTCAGACGATGGAGAGTCACTCGGCGATGGAATTGCAACATGCATTGTTGAACGTTGAAGGAATGAAAATTAGCACCATTACGGTAGTGCTTCCCACGTCAGTTGGGGGAGGATTCAGGGCTTGATTCAGGGCGGAAACATGCTGGACCAGTGGTGCCTCATCTCTTCGGACCTGTTTGGACGAACTCACAATAGGCAAGCAAATACTACATTAGGCACTTTAGAGTGGCAACTCATCTCGAGAAGCCTTGCGTCGGGTGTGCATAACAATGCACCGTCAGCCAAAGCGGGGTTTGGGCCATGCCACCAGTCTCCCTCTGGTCTACACTTGAAACCCGCAAACGTGTATTCTCAGTTCAAGTTGGTCTCGTATCGTTGCCTCCACCCAGAGTACGCCTACCGGTGCATAGAACTCCTGAGCCGGATCCACGTAT
Source organism: Lactarius pseudohatsudake (assembly GCA_021525015.1). Classification (NCBI taxonomy): domain Eukaryota; kingdom Fungi; phylum Basidiomycota; class Agaricomycetes; order Russulales; family Russulaceae; genus Lactarius; species Lactarius pseudohatsudake. The sequence goes on from JAKELH010000919.1 coordinate 9,805, forward strand.
CCGTGTGCTGTCCTCACCGTGCATCGTGTGTCCAGTGTTCTTATCCATCCCGCCCGTCCAACACCAACTCCCAGTCTGAACACCAAGCATCTATGTGAGAGCGTGCGTTCTTGATAATATCACCGTCGTCATGGTCTGGTCGTAAGAAGCCCGAAACCAAATGGCGAAACAATATCCCTACAGCCCTCCCACGGACTTGCGTGCTCGCGAAGAGCAAACGGGGTGGGCCAGTTCTTCATAGCACTGCCCACCCAAGCTATCCGAGAATGGTGCTCACGCTCATGGACAAGATCAACTTCGAAACACTCCGTGCGCCTTTAGGCATACGTCTATCTGCACCTTCTGCTGTCTCTTCTCCTACCCCACTCGTCTGATTGGACTTTTCGAAAACAGAGCCTCAGGGAGATCGCACAATCCGACGAGGTGCCTACCGCGCAACTCCATGGCTCCCACCCCAAAAGGTCGCCAGGCTGGACCACATATTCGAGCAGCCCTCCACATGGGTCCGGCAGGCAACGCACTCCCTGCCGCCACTATGAGTTCTGTATTTGTTTACTTCTACGACCGCCGCGACCTCTGCTAGAAGCCGCTGGGAGAGTGACAGATGCAGCGCGAGCAAATAGAGGTGGTCTAAGACATCAGGTTCAATCGTATGAATCATACATCGTTCAACCAGTACGACTCCTGGACCATTCGGCATTAGATGCACTTATCCTTCCTTGTTAACTGCACTGATAAAATAAACTTGCACTGGAATATTGATTCCCATAACAGTGTAAACCAACGATCTTTTCTATGTAAATGTGATTTCGACCAAAGACTGAGACGGAACTAAAAGCTTGACGAGATATTTTCCTAACAGATGCAAGAACAAACGTACCAGATCAATAGACATTAGAAAGCCCGCAAACGACTCTAACGAGTCGTCTTGAGAAGGTGCAGTAAGGTGCTGTCGGATCTTCGAGTCAATATTTCCCTTGCAATAGTGAGCCTCCGCATGGGTTAAAGCTGATTCCGGTGACATGTCTGAGAGACGTAAGAAGGTGGCATGCTTCAAGATGAGGATAACAGCTTCAACGAGCGTCAAATACACCCTAAAAACGGTAAAGGGAAATACCAAAGATCAAATGATAACCGCCTAGATTGGGGGGGAGCTAAACAAATAAATATGGTTGGCAAGGGACAAATGTCAATAATACAAACAAACACATTTTGAATGGTTGGAAACGACATAATCTGGTCTACCTTATCAAGAAGTGAGGTATTTCGTTGAGTAAACGTATGCGAGAGAACTTACAAACTGAAAAACCATATATGAACAAGTGATTAACAAGTTGGAAATGAGAGTATCTACGCACGCGCTAGTCAGGAAGGGATGAGTACGATCAATGGAGAGTAACAGGTGTGATCGAAACGCAGCAAGGTAAAGAGCAACGTACACCCTGAAGGTCCGAGACAGACGATGTTAGCGTGTTAGCGGGTCTCAAACACAGCAAGCCGGGGCAGCCACTCACCAACTAGAGACCCGAGGACAGGCATCGTCAGCAGGCTTCAAACACAGCGAGCCACGGCAGCTACTCACGAACTGGAGAGCCGAGGACAGGCGTCGTAAGCAGGCTTCAAACACAGCGAGCCACGGCAGCCACTCACATCCTGGAGAGCCGAGGACAGGCGTCGTCAGCAGGGTTCAAACACAGCGAGCCACGGCAGCTACTCACGTCCTGGAGAGCCGAGGACAGGCGTCGTCAGCAGGCTTCAAACACAGCGAGCCACGGCAGACACTCACATACTGGAGAGCCGAGGACAGGCGTCATCAGCAGGCATTAAACACAGCGAGCCACGGCAGCCACTCACTCCCTGGAGAACCGAGGACAGGCGTCGTCAGCAGGCTGCAAACACAGCGAGCGAAGGCAGACACTCACACCCTGGAGAGCCGAGGACAGGCGTCGTCAGCAAGCTTCAAATACAGCGAGCCACCGCAGCTACTCACTTCCTGGAGAGCGGAGGACAGGCGTCGTCAGCAGGCTTCAAACACAGCGAGCCACGGCAGCCACTCACATACTGGAGAGCCGAGGACGGGCGTCATCAGCAGGCTTCAAACATAGCGATCCACGGCAGCCACTCACCAACTAGAGACCCGAGGACAGGCAGTGTCAGCAGGCTTCAAACACAGCGAGCGACGGCAGCTACTCACTTCCTGAAGAGCCGAGGACAGGCGTCGTAAGCAGGCTTCAAACACAGCGAGCCACGGCAGCCACTCACATACTGGAGAGCCGAGGACAGGCGTCGTAAGCAGGCTTCAAACACAGCGAGCCACGGCAACCACTCACCAACTGGAGAGCCGAGGAAAGGCATCGTCAGCAGGCTTCAGACACAGCGAGCCACGGCAGCCACTCACGTCCTGGAGAGCGGAGAACAGGCGTCGTCAACGACTTCAAACACAGCGAGCCACGATAACCACTCACTCTCTGGAGAGTCGAGGACAGGAGTCGTCAGCAGGCATCAAGCACAGCGAGCCACGGAAGCCACTCACCAACTGGAGAGCCGAGAACAGGCGTCGTCAGCAGGCTTCAAACACAGCGAGCCACGACAACCACTCACTCTCTGGAGAGCCGAGGACAGGCGTCGTCAGCAGGCTTCAAGAACAGTGAGCCACGGAAGCCACTCACCAACTGGAGAGCCGAGAACAGGCGTCGTAAGCAGGCTTCAAACACAGCGAGCCACGACAACCACTCACAAACTGGAGAGCCGAGGACAGGCGTCGTCAGCAGGCTTCAAACACAGCGAGCCACGACAACCACTCACTCTCTGGAGAGCCGAGAACAGGCGTCGTCAGCAGGCTTCAAACACAGCGAGCCACGGCAGACACTCACCAACTGAAGAGCCGAGGACAGGCGTTGTCAGCAGGCTTCAAGCACTGCGAGCCACGACAACCACTCACTCTCTGGAGAGCCGAGGACAGGCGTGGTCAGCAGGCTTCAAACACAGCGAGCCACGGCAGCCACTCACGTCCTAGCGAGCCGAGGACAGACGTCATCAGCAGGCTTGAAACACAGCGAGCCACGACAGTCACTCACGTCCTGGAGAGCGGAGAACAGGCGTCATCAGCAGGCTTCAAACACAGCGAGCCATGACCACTCACTCTCTGGAGAGCCGAGAACAGGCGTCGTCAGCAGGCTTCAATACAGCGAGCCACAGAAGACACTCACTCCCTGGAGAGCCGAGGACAGGCGTCGTCAGCAGGCTTCAACACAGCGAGCCACGGCAGCCACTCACTTTCTGGAGAGCGGAGGACAGGTGTCGTCAGCAGGCTGCAAACAAAGCGAGCCACAACAACCACTCACTCTCTGGAGAGCCGAGGACAGGCATCGTCAGCAGGCTTCAAACACAGCGAGCCACGGCAGCCACTCACTCTCTGGAGAGCCGAGGACAGGCGTCGTCAGCAGGCTTCAAACACAGCGAGCCACGGCAGCCACTCACTCTCTGGAGAACCGAGGACAGGCGTCGTCAGCAGGCTTCAAACACAGCGAGCCACCGCAGCCACTCACATCCTGGAGAGCCGAGGACAGGCGTCATCAGCAGGCTTCAATCACAGCGAGCCACGGCAGCCACTCACATACTAGAGAGCCGAGGACAGGCGTCGTCAGTAAGCTTCAAACACAGCGAGCCACGGCAGCCACTCACGTCCTGGAGAGCCAAGGACAGGCGTCGTCAGCAGGCTTCAACACAGAGAGCCACGGCAGCCACTCACGTCCTGGAGAGCCGAGGACAGGCATCGTCAGCAGGCTTCAAACACAGCGAGCCACGGCAGCCACTCACGTCCTGGAGAGCCGAGAACAGGCGTCGTCAGCAGGCTACAAACATAGCGAGCCACGACAGTCACTCACGTCCTGGAGAGCCGAGGACAGGCGTCGTCAGCAGGCTTCAAACACAGCGAGCCACGGCAGCCACTCACCAACTGTAGAGCCGAGGACAGGCGTCGTCAGCAGCCTTGAAACACAGCGAGCCACGGCAGACACTCACGTCCTGGAGAGCGGAGAACAGGCGTCGTCAGTAGGCCTCAAACACAGCGAACCACGACAACCACTCACAAACTGGAGAGCCGAGGACAGGCGTCGTAAACAGGCTTCACACACAGCGAGCCACGACAGTCACTCACGTCCTGGAGAGCGGAGGACAGGCGTCATCAGCAGGCTTCAAACACAGCGAGCCACGACAGTCACTCACGTCCTGGAGAGCCGAGGACAGGCGTCATCAGCAGGCTTCAAACACAGTGAGCCACGACAACCACTCACTCTCTGGAGAGCCGGGGATAGGCGTCGTCAGCAGGCTTCAATTACAGCGAGCCACCGCAGCCACTCACGTCCTGGAGAGCCGAGGACAGGCGTTGTCAGCAGGCTTCAAACACAGCGAGCCACGGCAGCCACTCACATGCTGGAGAGCCGAGGACAGGCGTCGTAAGCAGGCTTCAAACACAGCGAGCCATGGCAGACACTCACGTCCTGGAGAGCCGAGGACAGGCGTCGTCAGCAGGCTTCAACACAGAGAGCCACGGCAGCCACTCACGTCCTGGAGAGCCGAGGACAGGCATCGTCAGCAGGCTTCAAACACAGCGAGCCACGGCAGCCACTCACACACTGGAGAGCCGAGGACAGGTGTTGTCAGCAAGATTAAAACGCAGCGGGACGGTAGCTGCTCACAAACTGGATCCCAGAGCATCATGGTGCATGGTCAGGTCAGCCTATCTCGAAACCGCGAGTAAGAGCTGACACTTACCCACTACGAGTTAGGCGCCATCAACCATTATGAGCCATGCGTCACAATTTAAGACTTTAACAACTCACCCAAATGTACGGAAACGGGAAAAGACATTCCCGAACAATATCTTTGGCCTTCATGCCAGTGTGGAAAGAGACACTGCAATGTTGTCATCGTCGCCCACTTCGCCCCTTCAATTGGCGCACTCACCGCTCCAACGCTCTTTTAACACTCAATTCCAAATTTCCCCTCTGCACAGCCAAAAGCATTAATCCGACCATGTCGTCATTCAAAACTGCAGCCGTCGTCTCAATAAGCTTATCGCAGCCCAGACTTTGCTTGTGCATTTCTGCCGAAATCCATTAGCACCTAACTCCGGTATTTGCCTCTCAACCTACGTTCTAATCGCACGAAACTGACATCATCACCAAGGGGGCTTACGTAGTGCTCTTGAAATTCTTTCTCCGCCACATCAAGTACATCGTCATCTGGGCTTCCGAAATCCTCCACATGGATTTGGACATTTCGCCGAAATTGATCGTACTTTGTAAACACGGCAATCACAGGGACTAAAGACCATTTGTTAAATACAGTCACGAATCTCCGTAATGACGCACCATTCCGTTCAGGACAGATGTCCTTGAAATATTTGAGATCGAGCTGTGGTCGCTGGTTGTCCATTGGCACGCAGTACCTTAATATGTCCGTCAGTTGTTGTAATCGCGAACACTCGGGAATCCAACCATATTGCATGTAATCTGTCTCGCAGTCGCCCTTCTCCACACTTGCGTTGAATGAATCCTCGCAAAATGTCGAGTTCCCCAGCGCTACCTGACTCGATCCCACGAGAGTCATGGAAAACATAGCCCTCATGATTGGAAAACACGATTTCGTCATCGATCATGTGCTCGCCTCGCTGGCTACATTTTAGAGGCGACCGAAGAGAAGCACCACTGTGACTTACATCCATGGACGGGTCCAGTTTAACCTGGTCGGAAGTGAGATAAGATTCGCAGAGAAAAGGTTGGACTATGTACCTCTTCACCTCCCCGGTAAATGACGGGGCTCTCTGTTGTTTCGCAGATTCTCTGGAGGATCGACGTCTTGCCTGCGTTTGCCCTTCCTATAATGAGCACTCGAAACTGGACTTCCGGAATTCGACGACGAGGCTGCTGGGTATTCATTGGAGCGATGGTGTTTGTGAAGGTGGTCTGAGAGCCAAGAACGTGAGTGACGTCTGCCAGCTATAGGAGGAATTGGACGTCTTTCTGGCACCAGAGAACAACCAAAGACCCACGGATTTAGATTTCCTGTACACAAAAGTCACGGCAACGCAATGGTTGCTATCTGTGAAGCCGCTCAGTAAGCAGTGGACTGTACTGGGAACAAGACATCACCACCTTCCCGACGGACAACCTTGTCGTCTCCGAACTTGTATGGCTTAAACTCGACAGAAACCTTAGCAACCGTTATTTTGAAAAGTGCTCGCTGGATGGTCAATGTAGCACTGGTGTGGGTCTTAAGATAGCTACGCGGAATAAATTAGTATTCGACGGTGAGGGTAAACACGGCTGATGACACGAACATGTCGAGCTCCCAAAGAACAAGAGCGTCGTTCTTGAATTTGTCAGACTTGTGCGTGACACCAGCATCGTCCTTGAGAACGAGCTCGAGGTCGGACGTCGGACGTGTCTTGATAAAATCGACAGATATTTCTACGCAACTACATCAATTCTTCTCAGAAGCGATGGTAGGTCCAATATACCTTTCAAATGAATAACTCTGTTCGTGAATCGGTCAGTCAATGTTCGAGAGAAAGCTGTTCGACTAACTGAGGTTGACCGTCCATATCAGTTACAGATCCTGAATTCGATTCCATCCCAAGATGTAAGGAGTTTGATTTTTACGCTTGGGTGAAGTGTGAAGAACTCCAATGAAGCAAAGGTGGACGTAGGAGCGACGGATGGAGGTGCAGGAAGGTCGTGAGAGTCTGAGAGACACGAGTGAGACACGCACGTGTGAAAAACAACAACGGCATCGCGCCACCTTTACGCCACCTTTCTCGGTCGACCGCCAACTCCCATCAACTCTCCGATGACATGGGGTTGTCGACCTCGCCGATTGACTCGACTTGTAGCCGTCACGGTTGGCGTTTTTCTCAAAAATCCACCTTTCTTGATTACACCAATTCCGAGTCATCAGAAACAATCAACTCGACAACATCCCCCTCAATCACCCTTGTGACACTCTCAACAACACGCAAAAGACAAACCAAGCCTATACCTCAAATGAAGTACGCATCCAATTATTTTCGCTCAGGATGTTGGTCTGGCTCAGAACTAGAAAGGACCCAGGTGCCCGCCTGCTTGATCTCAGGCTCAACGACGCAGGGGAAGAGCGTACCGTCTTGCTCGCCGACCTAACCCCTAATCCGTCCCCCCCATTCTCCTCTGTTGGACGCGAGTGACGGTGTTGTCTGAGCCCAGGCTCTACCCAACTGTCGCAGCCGACTGGTCGAGGAGGACGAGGGCGGGCACAAGGCGGAGGCAAATGGTCCTGGATGATTCGTGTTCGTGCTCGACAAGATCGGTAGCTGCTTCCGTCCCTTCTCTCTCACATGTCCGGCTGAAGCACCTCCGCATCACTACCCCAACGTTACGGTCCCAGGTATCAGCGCCTTTGGCACCAGCGTACTCTTCCGCGTTCTCATGGTGTACAAGCCGCGCGGGGGCGCAGACGGTCGCATCATATCCACTGAAATGCGTATTCATTGTCACTGTTTAAACCGAACTTCCGAAAGGTGGTGGTCGGCTCCATCAGGTTGACTGAAATCAGCTTATGGTGCAGTAGAATAACGTCTCTCAATGTAACCTCCTTATCTTCCACCGGAAATACTGGTGTGTGTAAATTTGTATTTTTTGACACATGCTCGCTGTAAGATTTCGTCGTGAATCCGATTATACTGTACTTGGCCAATAGTGCAGCCCTTCTCAAGAGGAGCGAAGCGCACGATCGGGAAGAGTTTAGACAAGCTGATGAGTTGCTTAGTACGTGTCGTGTTATATACACGATGGGAGTAACGTGATGAATATGAGCTTTACGACGGAACTATAGACAGCTATAATGCAAGGATATCAGGTAGCGATCGTGCAGGATCAACGAAAAGGAGAGTGGCCGTTTGGATGGAGACCCGAACCCTTCTCTCCATCGAAAAAAGGTAAAGACGTAATGAGTGTGGCGATCGAATGAGAGAGATATGTGCGCAAAGAAAATATCCAAAAAAAAGAGAAGAAAAACGAGTATACACGAGTTCAGTTCACGCATACCCACTCCCCTCGCTCAAGTTCCCAGTGCGCCCCCGAAGGAAACATGACGCAGCGTAATCCCGATCCTAGTGGAGGTCGTGTCCACAGCGCGAGACGCGATGGGCCTTCTTCCGCCTTCGCAGCCTCGGTCGGTAAAGAAGTCCGCAGGCGGAGCGTACGGAGCGCCTGCACGTTCGGTAATAGGGAACCGACATCGGGGAAAACCTCCCCCTCTAGCGAGAGATATTTTTTTAATAATCGGAGTAAGTGAGATAATGAACTACTAATTGATGCTAAAGAAAAGATAATCCCGTCGATAATTTATCACTAAGGTAGGGGCCATCAGGAACCCGCACCCCTTTATATAAGCATTTTGTCGTTTTCGTGGTTTCTCTATCTCCTCCCTCACTTGTCACAATGGCCACAATGTAAAAGATAGAGAATAAAGAGAACTATATCTTCTTTGACCTGTATCTTTTTTTTTTTTTAAATTTTCTGATTTGAATGAAAAGAAGCGTAAACAAAGTTTGTTTATTAAAACACAATATCTTGACATTTACAGTCAATCCAAGCTGATTTGCTGAAGTCGGGTCAAAAGCATGGCCGGAAAAAAGTCACGTGTCAGTGTTAGTCATGCTGACAAAGACGGGGAACACCTTCCACTGGGCTATCCGCTAAAGCCTCCGCTGTCCCAAAAAATCAACATATATGCCAAAAAAAAACATCAATCACGCCTCCGGAATATCGAAAGGGCCCAAGTCAGAAGGGCCCAGAAGATTGAGGAATCCAAGCCAGGTGCAACTTGGCCTCGGTGACATTTGATCACATGATTGACCGACCCTGCTGTAACGCCGCCACTGGCGTGAGTCCGACTTGGACAGCGAAAGGGCGTTGACTACTCAGCGTGAGGACCTAGGTTAGGTCGATTCGGATACACGGCTCTTTGATGCACGTGACCTCTGTAAGCACTAGGGCAAGATCCACTAGGCGTATCTGATGCGCGACTTGCTCTACAAGAGTCAAGCGAAAGAGAAGGCAGACGACTAAGAGGGGGAAAAGGAAGAGAAGGATGATGGCTATTGAAGAAGACCAGAATGGTGTTTCTGGTCTTCGTCTTCCTCTATTTATACATGAGGGGTATGGCTTTGAAGCTCCCCGTGAATCTTGTACTACTAGTAGCGTAAATAGCTCAAACCCTACTATCGCTATCCTAGTAATGAGTCATGCCACATCGGCATGTGATATCGTACTGCTGACTGAGACAACAAGTCCATGACTGATTACGACTTACTAAGGGAGTCATCACCGTATAGTAAGCGTTCACTTCCGCGACCGTAACATCACCCCCTTTTCAGCTGCGACGCCCACGGCGCCGAGTAGGTCCGATACCTCCCATCCACCCCTCCTGTACTTCCGTAATGCGATCCCACGTGTTGGCCATCTCGAGCCGGAACTTGGAGCGAGTTAGCTCTCCTTGTACCCCTCCCAGCGCCTGCGCCAAGGCGTGGAGGCGCTGCTCCATCCTCTCCGCCTCGTGCTTGTACGCCCGGTAGCGAGTCAGTTCCGCCTTGAGGCTCGTGTCCTTGAGCTCGTTGACGGCGCGATCGACGCGATGCTGGTTGCTATGTCCACCTACGAAGGCGTACATGTCCTCTGGCCTGTAGTGAGGCTTCCCCGCTTCTCGTACCTGCGGTTCGGCGTAGAGGGGCCGGGTGTATACCTTCTCGCTGTCGGCTAGAAGGGCGAGTACCTGGGGATCCGGCCCCATGATAACTTGAATGAAGGTCGCTTGACGCGTGACCCCCTGTGTGTCGGTGATGGGATAGTGGATGAAGTCTTCACCCCGATTGTGCTTGTAGCCGTGGGGTGGCTGCCCTCCGTTGCCGCCGCCTAGGAAGCGCAGGCGAACTGCGGGGTGCGGTGCGTTTTCGACGTCGACTTGTACGTCGCCTCGGAATAGGGGACGCCCCATCGAGTCGCATGCGAATGGGGTTTCGCGTGGGTCGTCAGAATCGGTGGCGGTGATGATGAAGGGCTGCTCAGCTGGGTAGTATTCCCGCAACGCGCCCTCTACGGCTTCGTACACTGCTCTTTCAGCATCGCGGTGAACCATTGGCGTCGTACGAGGAGCCTCGTTCTCCTTGTCGCTGCCATCGACAGTTGATGATCGCGCCACTCGGCGGCCTCGTACCGCCAGTTGCGCTGGGCCATCCACGCTTCCCACTTCAGCGTCGCCTCCGTCTTGGTCTGCTTCCTCCCGAACCTCGATACGTACGGGGAGGGGTTCGGGCGATGCGTCGTCGAGACCGCTTCCGACAATTGCGCGAAGTTGGCGCACTTCATCAGCGGAGTAGGGGACGGTGGAGACACGTCGCCCCTCGACGTCGAAGAGCCAGTAGGTAGCTGGCTCGCTGGGGTCGTCGACGTTCTCGATGGCGGTGGCGTTGGCGAGCGCAGTGACGAGCTCTTGGTGGGTGAGGGAGTCGACTCCGTGGGCAGTGAGAGAGGAGGCAATGGTGGAGGCGGGAAGAGACATTGTTGAGTGAGTGAAGATGCCAGTGTGGGGGAATGAGTTTGACTTAGCGTCGATGCCTCTGCTTATAACCCTCCTCAGTGCGCTTTCATACTCCGCTATGGCTTTGTCCGCGAATATGTCAGCTTTGTTGACCCACTGATTGTCCGAGTCGGAATACCCCTTCCATTTCACAAGGTATTGGAGCTTTTTGCTCCGACCGAATCTCCGTGAGTCCAGAATTCGTTCGATTTCATATTCCTCCTCGCCATCCACTAGATCCGGTGGGGGTCGCGTGAAGTTTTCGCCATGCATGGGGGTTTCGCGATAGGGCGTGAGTAGATCGATGTGAAACACGGGGTGAATGCTCCACTGTGTGGGAAGTTCAAGCCGGTAGTTGACGGGCGATAGTACCTGAGTGATCCGGAATGGTCCGTGTCTTCGCGCGGCGAGCTTGGCAGTAGGTTGATTGGTGCGGAGATGTCGTCCTTCTAACCAAACCCGGTCTCCTTCCTGATAGCGGGGCGTAGTTCGGTGTTTGATCCATAGCGCCTGGGCCTTTTTGATCAGTGCCTGGGCGTCCCTCCGTGCTTCTCGGAATTGTTGAAGTCTCGTGAGTACCTGAGGGATAGGGGACGGTTTATCGGTCCAATCAGCGCGCGGATCATATCCCATCATTAGGGCAAAGGGCGACTTCCTTGTGGCTTCATGGGGCCAGCTATTGTGAGCGAATTCCGCCATAGGGAGGAAGTGCGCCCAGTTGTCTTGACGTTCATTGGCCCAGAACCGGAGATATTGTTCGAGCCATTGATTGGTTCTTTCCGATTGCCCATCGGTACGCGGGTGGTAGGCCGTTGAAATATTTTGATAGATTCCTAAGATCCGGCACAGTTCCCTCGTAAACTTGGAGGCGAATCGAGGGTCTCGGTCACTAATGATTTTGGAGGGGAGTCCGAACCGTCGGAACACGTGTGTAACGTAGAGTGCCGCCGTTCCTTCGGCCGTGATTTCTTCTATGCATGGAATGAAGATTGACGCTTTGGTGCAGTCGTGATCTGTGACTGTGAGGATCGAGTCGTGTCCTTGGGAGACTGGTAGTTTAGTGATGAAGTCCAGGGCTATGGTTTCGAATGGCTTAGCTTCGGGGGTTGGTGTGATCGGTGACAACGGCGCTTTGGTGGGTCGATTGTTGACTTTGTGGCGTTGGCAATCGGCGCATCCTTTGACATATTCAGTTATGTGTTCTAGCATATGTGGCCACCAGTAGTGACGCT